>CM040238.1:304079782-304370110 GCA_022545495.1 Chrysanthemum lavandulifolium | reverse complement strand
AATTGACAAACCACGTGGTAGGTGCTTCCCTTGGTCTTGGTGGCTGATATTTATGAACGGGTTTTAATTTTGAGGACTTTGTATGGTAAACACTAGTATACATAATAAGGTAGCTAGGTATGGGTCCTGTTGTTGATGGGTTATATATGGTATGTTGATGTACTTGAGACTCCTATCGGTAAGTTGATCTCGGCTGGTTATTAAAAGGTACATTGAGAGCAGTTATTGCGTGGGGTTTGATGTTCCTTCTTTTTGCTAAATAATGGGTGTGTAAATATTAATTACTGCTCTTACAGATTGGTTAAGTTGATTGTCTATGGGCAAAATACTTGGGTTTTCCCTCGTATACAGTTTGGTGTTACATTATTTTAATGCTTTGGACTTAACTGGCTTTTCAGGGTATAGAATGCGTGCAGGTTCTGCATCACCTGATCGTCGTCGAAATGGAAGTCGTGAGTACAGTCCTGACTACGAGAATTCAGTTAGCCCACCTCGCGATCGTGGATTTGGTAGAGGGAGAGACACCGGCAGGTATCGAGATTATTCACCACCTCATCATGGTCGTGGCAGGTTTGGTGGTGGCAGGTTTGGTGGCGGTAGGTTCGGTGGTGGCAGGTTTTATGGCGGTAGATTCGGTGGCGGCAGGTTCATTGGTGGCAGATTTGGTGGGGGCAGGTTTGGCGGCAGGTTTGATGGTGGCCCTATGGGCGCTGGTTACAGAGGTGATATTATACCTAAAAATAACCCCAATGTCCGCCCAAGAGAAGGAGATTGGATGTGCACTGATCCTGCGTAAGTTGTCTTGCTCTTGTTCATGTTTTTGCATGGTAAAATTGAGCGGGATTTTGACCTTCTTATATACGAATGGGTCGATTTGGGTCTTTTATGAAACTCGGTTGGTTAAATGGGTTAAGCTAAAGGTTAAAGTTAAAAGGTTATGGGTTCAAATAGGGCTGAAAGTATAATGGATCATATTTATAGCTGCATGTCTGCAACCTTAAAATCTGAACATTTCCATAGCGTGACAGCGAGTTTGTGGATTATTACTTTGGCATGTGCATGGGCCATGGGATTAGTTACAGGTAATTATTTGGGTCGAATTGGGTTGGACCGGCCCACGAACACTTCTCTAGTTAGTAATCAATGTGCTTAGTCATTGTTACATAAACCATATATTTACGAAAAAAATCCGACGCAAAAAATTGGGTTATTAGGTTTCTTTATACATTTGAATACACTTCCCATTTGACCCATTGTGATTAAACATACCTTTCTCTCATCCCATTTGACATTTTTCGTATTTCATAGTCATTCGATTATTTCATCGAGCAACTTTCACATGTTTCTTACTTGTTTCTTTTTGTGGCTATTATCTCAGATGCAACAACCTGAACTTCGCCAGGCGCGATAGTTGTAACAACTGCCATCGACCCCGTTATGCACCTCCCGGGAGTCCTAGGAGGGGGTACCCTGGCCCACCTCTCATGCCTCGCCGTTTCCCTGGGCCACCAATGGACCGGTCACCCGGCAGATCTTTCAACGGCTACAGGTCCCCACCTCGAGGTTTTGGTAGAGATGGTCCTAGAGATTTTGGGATTTCAGGTCCGCATCACCCCAGGCATGAAGGGCGGTTTCCAAACAGGGATCATCACAGGCCTGACTACTTTGAAGATGACATGAGGGACAGAAACAGGTTTGATAGACCAATGGCGCCACTGGAGTGGGGAAGAGACAGAAAAATGTTCGACAGGCGGCCACCACTATCTCCACCTGGACTTCCTTCACCACCTCCAGCGGGGCGTGGTGGACGATGGATTCGTGATGAGAGACAAAGGAGCAGGTCTCCCATTAGATCTCCTATTAGGTCTCCACCAGCTAAAGAGTATAGGCGAGATGCCTATGTGGACAGGGGGCGAGATGAGCGCAGGGGTGTGTCTCGTGATCCATATTAAATAAAATGGATCCAGGTATTTTAGAGAACGGTAGTGAACTTGTGAACCATCAACTGATTTTGTGCTTTGGATGTGTTGTCGTCATGTTGTGCACTCGAAATAGATAATTGGTATGTTGTGGTTGTTCCATTTTGGCTTAGAACCCATGTGTGTTCATGTTTTACTTTTCAAATCGCTGGACGATGGCGTACGAAAATAGATACTATTTACCAAGGGTGACCAAAATTAGAAAAGGGGACAGAAATTGGAAGATAGTGTGCTTCACAAAGTGACAATTTAGAGGTGGATTTCTATCAAAATAGTCACAGATTAAACATAGTTATTTACCAACAATATCGTAAAATTGTGTTGTATACATGTAGTTTTGTGTGGTATGAAAATACTTTTTTCCGTGACAACTTTTGTTGGATTCAGTCCAAAAATTTGCAAGATGGATGGCTATTTTGGCAAATGTATAACCAGTATATGGACTTTCTACTCGGTTTTTGTTTCTCTTTTTCGAACCCTCTTATTCTCAACCTCACGTGAGTTCAAGATTCTTACAACAACCTAACTAGCATCATCGTCCGCACCCTCTTCAGGAGGTTTCTGTTCAGTTTTGTTTCGATTTCAGGTTTTAAGCGGATCCTGGTTTTGTTTTGATTATCAGTCTTGCTCTCGGCTTGTCATTGCATCTTTTAGTGTGATTTGAGTTTCCGTCTCTATTTTGATTTTTGTTTGATACTCATTGAGTTTTAGTAGCGAATCAAGTGAAGGATATTTAGAGCGACACAACAAAAGTTTGATGAAGAAATCAACAGATACTCTCAAGTCTCAAGTATAGTGACAAGTCTATAGTTTAAAATGGTCAAGTACTTGGATTGAAATCATTTATAATACGGTTATACGGATGATTCTTGTGTTGGAAATACGTACTTCGCTTCTTAGAATATAGTAACAGCAAACAAAAACTTGCTTCTTAGAACAATGATAACGCTAAACATTTAAAACTCCATTTTGGAGAGGTCTTTAGCTAAATCCGGGAAAGATATGTAAGGTAAAATGTAACCGGTGACGAGAAAAAAAACAAACAAACTTAACCAGATATGTTTAACAAACTTATTTCAACAACGGATACTAGTCTTATTTCACAAAGTAGTAATGTATCACCGTCGCCTACATACGAGACCTTGAACTTGCAGATGTCGATAATGGAGCACTCTGCAAAACCAACAAGTATATCAGAATCATTTACATGCGGAAAAGCCAAACAAGGAGAAGCTAGTAAAAGGGTGAGGGTTATGTTCTCACCAGTGGGACACCGTTTCTCGCTCTTTCTTCAAGAAATCTTGATGGTTTGTAGAAGTTGTTGTATTTTTCAGACCATTTCTTCAAACTTTCATAGATGTGTTTAGCCCCAACCAAGTCTCCCCAGAATACGATACCACCACTGCAATAAATAAACAAAAAGGATGATTTTTATCATTGTGTGTCCTTGACATAAGAGAGAAAACACGTCCGGTATAAGAAAACTAACCGGTAAGAAGGAAAACTCATCCCAAGGACAGATGCAACATCAAGATCTGATGCCCGAACCACAACTCCTTCCTCAATAACACGACAAGCCTCATTCACGACTGGGAACAATATCATCTCCACGATTTCTTTGTCGGTGATGGATATAGGCTGTCAATCATGTTTCAAGAAACACGTTAGTTACAGGTTGGTGCTATGCGTTTAGGTCAATCATGTTTCAGGAAATAAAGTACCTTTCCCGGCATAATGTTGACTTGTCTTTAGCTTCCTCAATAATGGGGAAAACTTGGGGTCGGGTTTTGGCTTACTACCCTTCTCATAAAGGTAATATCCTTTTCCATTATTCTTACCTGAAACAACAGTCTCGTGTTAATAAAAAGATATTTGCTTTCAAAATCATAACAAATGGAAGTTCTTTTAGCGCATGAAAAGAAATTACCATTTCGTCCACTTTTAATCAGAAGATCAACTATAGGAGAGCGGAATGTACGGTCAGGAAAAGCGTTGGTGAATTCTTTACCTACAGCAACAGCTACACCATATCCAGCTAGATCTTGTAGCCTACAATCACACAGAGTTTCAAGGTCAACATATGGTTTTCAAGTTCAAATGTGCAAAAAGTTGGCGACAAACTAAAAACAATATATTATAATTCTTCGTAAATTTTGAAGTTAAAATGAGGCAGTTTGACTTTGAAGTCTTGAGGTGAGGAACTAAGTCACTTACTGGAAGGGTCCCATGGGGAGACCAAAGCTGCTGATCAATCTGTCAATTCTAAACAAATCCACACCTAAATGAAGCAAAACATGGGCACCCTGAGTGTATGGAAAGAAGGTGCGGTTTACTGCAAAGCCAGTACAATTTCCAACAACAACGGAGATTTTTATTATCTTCCCAACGGTCATAAGGTCTAGGATCACTTGTGCAGAAGTCTTTTCAGTTCGGACTATCTCAAGTAGAGGCATCACGTGAGCCGGGCTGTACTCATTTTCAAAAGGATAAATGTTAGTTCATTATTAACAAAATGAAAAAGTTAAAGGTAAGTTTTAACGGATTGTGTGGTGTAACCTGAAGAAATGGGCCCCACAACTCGATCTTGAGATTTTATTTTCTCTCCAACTAAATTGAGGTCGATGGTAGATGTGTTAGTTGCCAAAATGCAATGAGGGGACACACTTTCGATCTCGCTAAAGATCTTTTGCTTCAATGGGACATTCTCAATAACTGCCTGCAATCCCGGTCAAGAAAATGGTGAAGTTACCAAATAATGTATTTGAAACGTTTATATTATTATGTTATTAGAACGTAAAACAATTAGTAAAAGACAATCTAGTTAAGAAGAACATACCTCTATAACCATATCCACATCTCTGAATTCTGAGTAGTCTAATACCCCTTTTACCATCGACAAAGCTTTTTCAGCTTGGGCCTGTCCCAATCTTTTCCTTGCGACCAAACCTCGAACATTACCTATCAAACAAAGTATCACAGTGAGGGTGTCAGCAATTTATTCTGTAGCATGAATAGTTGCATTAGAAGTGACAAAATGAACTGGTCATGTGATGGATCAACATGGGTTAGCCTCAAAACATGTAATTTTGGTGCATACCAGAAACAATTTTCGTCCATGATTATTTTCATTATGTGTCAAAATATGATTCTAAAACTACATTAATAATCTTAATTTTTTTTAATAAAGTGATTAAGGGCGTTTTATGCATCAAAAATAAAGTTTTGGCTACATTCAACTTTATTGACCTTTTTAACCAGCTTTCATCGAAGTTGTGATTAAAATATACCCATGTGACCCGTCATAGAAAATCACAACCTGAATCGACCCGTTTCAGTAAAAAGATAGAAATTGCCACCCCCTAATTGTGAAGCAACTACAATATTCGCACAAGAAATAGAACCACTGATTAATACCTTCTATCATCTTTATTCCCTTCTGAAGATACTCAGAGTTGACTTCCTTAACAACAACGTTTATGTTGCCGAGGATAAGAGCTGTGGCTATTCCTGAGCCCATCAGACCTCCACCAATCACAGCCACTTTCTTGACGGTCCTTGGCTTGAGACCAACATCGGTAACTTTGGGTACCTATTGATGAAAACCAAGTTTAAATTGTAAAAATTCCAACACTTGAGAATATAATATAAATTTTCTGTACATTTTATTAATTATTGTACCTTTGAGATTGTACGTTGTGCAAAGAATATATGAACAAGACCCTTTGATGTGTCTGAAACAACAAGCTGGTTGAACGCCTTAACCTCCTGAGGAACACAACATTACATCTTTAGCTTCGTAACACAATATATTTTCAAGGGTGTTAGGATGTGCATTTTGAAAGCGATCATGTGACTTTGGATTACAAATTTTGAGTATCAAATAATGTAATAGCGACATAAGGGTATATAAGTACTACTTATTCTCAGATAACTAATATTGTTGCACAAATGATTAAGTGACCGCTAATAAATCAGACAAATAATATGCAAAGTAGATTACTGAAATACTAGAAACTGATTACTGTAAAACGATTTTAGAACACACATCCAGAAAGTAGATAAAGTCAATATACCTTCAAAACGCCAGCATATCCTCCATGAACAATGCCTTCCTCAATCACATCAAGACAAGCTTGATGCTGTGGCATATTCGGAGCCGTCCGTTTGACTAATTGTCTAGCATTTTTAATTATTTCACGTGCTTCAGAAAGGGAACCAATCTTGTCTGTCCTATGAAGTGAGCGGACCCATGGTTTACGTGCCCCTGCTATGTCTAACGCCCATTGCCTTGATACTTTCAGTAAATCTTGAGGAGGGACAATAGCATCGATAAGACCTAGCTTCAACCCTTCCTCGGAGAGTATCGGTTTAGAGGTCTACAAATGAAATGTTTATATCAATATCAATCAAGTTTAGAAAGTTTATGATGACTAAAGAATATTTGATATTAAAGGAGCTCACCAACATCATGTCAATTGCCTTCGACAACCCCACTAGCCTAGGAAGCCTCTGGGTACCTTCAAAAACCATATCTTATATTTTAGCGAACTTTTTTTTAGATCATATAATATGGTGTTAGAAAGTGTGATTTAAAAGTGCTCAAGTGATTTTAAATAATCAGAATCTGATAATTACTTGAACAAATACAGTCACAAAACACTTGTGTTTAGATGCGCTTCAACGAATAAATTGACAAAAACGACAACTTTTCTTTGAAAATGTAGAAACGGTTTGCAAACAGAGCCAAATATAAAATTTCATATACTTGATTTGGTGCAGCTGGTATGAACCGATTTATCCAAACTGATTACTGGATAATCAGAAGCATAATATGTTTATCCAAACGTTATATAATCAGTTCCAAAATGTATATGTACCTCCAAAGCCTGGCATCACTCCAAGAGACAATTCCGGCAAGCCGAGTTGAGTTTTGGGAGCTGCAACACGGGCATGGCAACCCTGCATAAAACAAAAAATAAATTAGTTTTCTTTTTTTAAATAAATTTGTGAAAAATAATAATTTAAGCTTAAAACTACAAACCATTGCAACTTCTAGGCCACCCCCGAGTGCAAGACCTTGTACAGCAGCAACTATAGGTTTCTTGCAATCTAAGTGTACCAAAAAGAAAAAGGAAGTGTCAAGAAACCAAGAGCATAACATGAAAAACTAGTATTTCAGAAATTAAAAGCTAAACTTAAGATAAAACCTTCGAGTGTGTTGGTCACGAGGGCAACAGATACATCAGGTAGAACAGATATGTCTCCTGCCATGACAATTGTTAGAATTTCACAAATGAACAAAGAATCACTAGCTTGTAGCAAAGATGATATCCAATGAATTCGTACCAGTCTTGTGAACTTTCTGGAAAACGTTGATGTCAAATCCACCGGAAAATCGACCATTCTTGCCTTCATAAAGTAACAGAATCCAAATTTAGTGATGGAAGTTATTGAAAATTATTTTACAAGAACTATAAATTCTCAAAGATGCATTTTGTTTCATAATTATTGGATCCTCTTGGCATCTCTTATATTGGTGTAATATTTGCTCAAAAAAAAAAAAAGTTCCTCGAATATCTTAATGCATTTCTCGAATTTTAGTGATTCTTTTAGTAGCATTTTTATTTTCTTAAATCGTGTTATGATGGTTATGTTTCTAGAGTATTTGCTCATTCGAGCTTACAAGCGCCTGATCTAACCCATTAGGCAACATGCATGTTGCGTTGAACCTATGTTCTACGGACACACGGTAACGTAGTATATGTTCAACTTTATTAGGACATTGTCGTTAGGCAAAATGCAATAAAATAAAGAAAAACAATCATCACATGAACACAAGAAATTCACGTGCGTTCAACGTCCACAGGCAACAAACATTTCTGTTATATAATATAAGGCTATTCAAGTGTATAATCATGGAATCCTAGCTACAAACATCTATAGTCGTAAGCCTTAGCTAAAGTGATCCGGCACCACAGCCTATGACATATACTTATCATACTGAAATTCCACTTCTGTCATGCTCCCACAATTCGGGTAGGATTAAATCTTTCGGATCGCCAAACACTTCCAACTCACACTTGAGCAATTATGTCATAAGATTTATTCAGTTTTACCAAACACTACAGTTAAAATACTAACTTTAGTCATTTTATGTCAAAGTCAAACCTTAATCCTTTATGTTCTACCAAAAAACAAAATCGACAAAAAACATTGGATTCAAGAAGTTAAAGATCGCTTTCTTTGTTAGGCTTTACCAAACATATCTTAAATCATAAACAAAATAAAACAATTGAATGTAATGAAGATTCAAGTTATAATCTGCGTTCACGAAATTATTACCAGTCAAAACGATAGCTTTTACATCATCCCTCCTCACAGCTTCTGCAAACTTTTCCTTTAATCCAGCAAGAACTTAACAACAAAAATACAAATCAGTACAGAGAGCTAATCAATCAAACAGCAAATCTATACATAACCTCATAAATTAATCACAAAGTCAATATAACACAGCTGAACTAAAGAACCAATTTTCACAACAACAACAACAAAAATGAAATTAAGCATAAGTTTAGATTAAACCAATAGACCTAAAGGACTAACATGCACAAAAACCCATAAATTAAACAATAATCAAGATTTTACCCAACTGAAATCAAAATACAATTTTCACAAACACCCTGAAATGATATTAACATTTAAGTAAAACCCAATTGAGATTAATGAAAAAGGTACATACTTGGACCAGTAAACAAAAATCAAGATTTAGCCCAATTGAGCTAAAGAACCAATTTTTATAAAAACCCATAAACTATACTAAAATTTAATCAAAACCCATTTGAATCCAGGCAAAATCCAATTAAAATAAACTATCTGCCAAAAAAAAATAAAGAAAATTTACAGAAATCAAGATTTAACCCAGTTTTGCTAAAAACCCAATTTTTACAAAAACCCAGAAAATATATTGAAATTAAATCAAAACCCAGAAACTATATTAAAATCTAAGAAAAACCCAGTTGAGATACATGATAAAGGTGCATACTTGGACTAATAAACAAAAATCAAGATTATATAAAAAACCATTTTTACAAAAAACCCAGAAATGAAATTAAAATCTAAGTAAAACCCAGTTGAGATTATATAAAAAAGAAGCATACTTGGAACAGCTAAAGCATTAACAGGAGGATTGCAGATGGTGATCAAAGCAACACCATCTAAACCCACTTCCATTGTCACTATTACTTCAGCCATGGTTGTTTTGTGTGCACACAATAATAACTAGGATTATGAAGTCAATTATATAAAGAAGAAGATGAAATGATCACGGTATTTAAAAGATGGAGAGGAGTATGGATTTGACCAAATGGGAATGCTTTGTGATTTGTTTGTTTGTTGTTATTTTTAAAGATCATGGGCTGTTTTGGTAGTTATTGACTTTTTTTTTATCACAAAATATCATTTTATGATTTTTATCAATTTGGCTCACAAACCAATGCTTAAATGATTTTATCCTAACTCATGTACTAGTAAAAGATAAGAACATCATTGGCAAAAATTCTCTTTGTCCCATTTTTGCAGAAGACAACATGCTTTTGGTGGGTTTATGTTCAGATTACGTGATTTTAAGCGTTTGATTTATTAAACTTTATATTTATTGTTCGCATTTTCGCGTTTATAGTTTTTGATATAAATAAAATTATAAAAATAAAAAAATAATAAAAATAAATAAAAAAAATTTCAAAAATAATAGGAGGGTCAATCTAAAAAACTAGGAGGGGTCAAAATAACCCAACCCATAATAAATTGTTTTTTTTTTTTTACATGTAATCAAGTGTTTAATCAAAGGATAGAGATCCTTATGTGTTTTGTGTAAGAAAACCGGATGACATAGAGTTATCCGTCTCGCGTTATAACAAAAAGTGATGTTATTTTATAATTTCTTCCTTATAACTTAAACAAAAAATGTCATCCCTTCATTATTCAGGTTATATGACACCTCCTGACTCACACATAACCAATTAAAACACAAATAAAATACAAAAAACAACATAAAAATCTATAACTCGGCTGGTCGGGAAGGCGCCAGAGCTGATGGCGCGAGGGGCGGTATCGTTCTCGCGTTATCCGGTGGCATTTTTCATTGGAACGAGGCTTTTCAGCCACCCACATCGAGTACTCTAAACATGAGGTCAACTTAAGTTTTTTGTGAGATAAAAAAAATTATATAAATAAATGTTCACTTTATAAATGCACAAAGTTTTAAAATTTTTTACTAATTACACTCTCCACTAATCAAAATATCATTTCCACCGGTTAATCACTTTATTAATTGGTTGAAAAAAGCGAACATTTATTTTGGAACATTCTAAAACAACAAATAGATTTTTATTTTGAAACAGAGGAGTAATATCAGGCCTTTAGTGTCGGACTTTTGTTATGCTTATGATGAAATTAATTTTTAGGTTTTTCTTCCGCCTCTGTAATAAATGTTCCATTTATTGATGGGCTAACAACGGGGATTGAACCCGCGTGTCACTTTTATAATCTTGTTATAATTACATTGAGTTTGTGTTGAAAGATGAGTTGTGGTCAAAATCTTTGCTCGTGAGAATAAAAATGAGTGAAAAGACTTGTAACAGTGATTGAATCAGTGAGTCCATGGAGTCTCAAGACACCCATGGACTTTTGTTTGTTAAAAAAATTGATTTTTCCCGGTCGTTTAAAATTGCATATGTTTGTAATATTATTTAGTTTATTCTAAGTGCACTTTTTTATGTCCCGGTTCTATCCTTGCTTCTAACTACATACATTTGTTTTTTATTAGTTTTTCGATAACTTCTCATATTACCTTGAAGATGAATTGATGATTCACTATGTAAG
Organism: Chrysanthemum lavandulifolium; assembly: GCA_022545495.1. Taxonomy (NCBI): domain Eukaryota; kingdom Viridiplantae; phylum Streptophyta; class Magnoliopsida; order Asterales; family Asteraceae; genus Chrysanthemum; species Chrysanthemum lavandulifolium. The sequence continues at coordinate 304,359,251 of CM040238.1, read as the reverse complement.
AATCATTATCTTGCTTACAAATGTATTTCTTGTGGGAAACGGTGTACACTTTTTAATAATAAATCGATTATAATTAATAAATAATGTAAAACTAAATACGATGAAAGAGTGAAGCTAAAAAGATGCACTCTAATAATTAAATGAAAGCGAAAGAAGGTCGTGGAACGAGGCTCGTGTTTAACACGATTCCCTTTAAACAGATTCGCCGTCTGCTTCCCGTGGTACAACGTCAAAAATGTTGTACAGACGGACCTGACAAACTTGCCTGAAAATTCACGGAAAAGCTGTGCGTTCTTGATCGAGAATACTGCTGGAATTCGGTAGGTAATGAGTTGCGTTTTTGGATACACAAAACTGAATGAGAGGTGTTTTAATTTATAGGCTAAACCTATCTTGGTCACCAAGACAAGATATCTGCCAAAATATACACAGATATGCAAATCTGTTAAATATTAAACACGATTTCAATATCTTTTATTTATTTAAACCGATTCTGTTTAACTTGTTTACAAAGTTCAAATCAGTGCCAAAAATAAATGGACACAAAATCTGGAAATATATTAAAACTTGACAACGAAATCTGCGCGAAAAAGATACGGCGTATCGAGTTTCGTAGATGCATTCATGTCGCAGTCGCGACAGTTGTGCTTCGAACCCATTTTCGCCAAGAAATCCTAAAATCTACACCCCTACGCGCGTGCACGTAGGTGTTAGAGAAAAAACAACAAATCAATTTGAAGGTTAATATCATGATTCCTATATAAACAAGCTTTCATTTCTTGTTTTGCGCGATGTGGGATATTCCCACTTTTCTAATTTTTTGTGTTCCAAGTGTCTCACTTTGAGACACGATATCTCATTCATATCAACTCTATTTTTGACACTCTTTAGCTCGTTGCGAAGCTCTCGTCAAGAAGAACGCAAAGCTACCAAATAATATAAATATATATAACATATACATATATTAAATAGTGTCAATAATTTGCAAAAACTCATTTTGCAAAACCAATTTTTCCAACATTTCTTTCACATTTGGTTCGGGTGTATCCTTCGCTTATGGTTTAAATCCAGACAAAAATAAAATTTAGTTAATCTAAACTTGGAAATCCCTCCATTTGTGTTGAGTTGGAGCTTAGCTCACTAACTCACACTCTATGGTTAAAATTTGGTTAATTTGCTATGTACCAACATCTTGATTTTGGACCCGACAAACAACTTTTTAGATGGATTGTTACTGTAAAAAAGTAATTTTATATAAAGGTCAAAAACATATATGATAGTATAAAAATTTGTAATGTGCTAAAGGTTAAAGCATATGTATTAGATGTATGGAGAGCTCGGGTGAAGTTTCTTCGGTCGGTTTTAATTTTGGCCGACACTGCACTTAGGGCTCAGGGTTGGGACTCGACTTTCCTGTGACGAGATTCGGTCGGATATATATAAATGAAGGCGAGGAGTATGGATTTGACCAAATAAGAATGTGATTTATTTGTATGTTTGTTGCTATCTTTAAAATCATGGGTTGTTTGGTAATTATATCAATTTATAAAATTAGAGAAAGAGTTTACTTCATATTATCACTTTGGCTCACGAACTTATGCTTAAATGATTTTATCTATCGGTGGAAACGAGTCAAGTAGCTCGTAAAAGTTGGGGATAGAATTGGTAAAAGCTTTAAAAGATTCGAGCTTAAATGAGTTCGAGCTAGAGTTTTATATACAAAGGTCGACTTGTCTTACGAGCCTTAAAAATATATACATTATACATGCATATGTTGCGTATACTGTATACGTATATAAGTATATTAAATGAACTCGAGCTTAGTGTGCTTAAAATGTCGAGTTTGATTAGAACTTTTATGGATCGTTTAGCTCGTCATCAAAATGAGTCGAGCCCGACCATAGCTCAAACTTGTATAATTTGTTACAAGCCGAGCTTAATCTTTATTACTATAACGAGCGAATTTGTCTTATCCAGTAAAGGATAAGAACAAATTATTTCTTTTTTTCAAGTCAAGTGTTTAATTAGATTATACGAACAATATTAAATCAGAACTCACTTTTTTATTTTGGTCAAAGTTGATGAATGCAATGTAAAGTCGTTTTACATGTCTAAATTGGAGCTAATGAACGTGCAATACTGTATGTAGTCTTAACTCTTAAACTGAGGTCCATGCAATGAAAAATCAACCAAAGAAAACCGGATAATTAATCCCACATCGTTCAGAATGCAAACTTTTGATATCTATATAACTAAAACATTTATTGTTTTTTTCAAATCTTTATCATGTTGTTTGAGTATAAATGTGTTTATCTTGGAGGGGGAGGATTGTGTAATTGCATAATTTTCTTTCTCAAGGTGGTCATGTTCTTACTCAAAAAATATTTTTTGATTGTGGTGGAATTGCACAATCGTCTCTCTTTTTTGATTGTGGTGGAATTGCACAATCGTCTCTCTTTGGTAGCCACATTTTTTGATTGTGGTGGAATTGCACAACCGTCTCTCTTTGGTAGCCACATTTTACTCAAAACATTTTTGATTGTGGTGGAATTGCACAATCGTCTCTCTTTGGTAGCCACATTCTTACTCGAAAACATTTTTTTTGAAATTTTGGTCACCTAGGTTTTCGTTTTATCCATATAAATTTTGTTAGATGCGTCAATGTTTCCATCATAAAGAAAAGTTACGTCATAAATTGCATATCTCATTCTCCATAATATGTACTCTTAATTAATCTTAATGTATTTTAAAACAAATTTTGGTCATCTCGGGTACTCTTGCTCCGTTTGTTCTAGTGTGAATATATTTTTGAGTAAACGTTTAAAACACATGGTGAACCTGTTTGTCTTAGATTTTTCGCTTCCTTTATATAACAATTTTCATTTGCAATCATTTTGGTCTAGCTTCCTTTGTTGTAATCTACATTATATTGCATTTTCTTATAACTGTTATTGTTATGGTACAGATTACCGTACACTGCAACTAGGGGCGTTAAATGGGATCTGGTTAGGTGGTGACCATACAAGGTAAAATGTGATGGGTTTGGTGGTGCGTTGAATGGTGATGTGCCGCTGATGTGAAAGTGGTGAGTTTGGTGATCGTGGAAACTAATTTTAGGATTAAAAGACGGATGTATTATATTAAAATATTAAACTAATGAAACAATGTAACCCAAAAACTAAAGACATGATGATGTATTTCTGAAACAATTGATGCATTTAACATAATTTTACATATTGAGAAAAATCCATGTAGTTTGCATGCATCTCAACATCCGTCGATGCATGCCTCTCTACTTTAGGTAGGGGTAAGGCTGTCTACATCTCAACCTCCCCCATACACCGGAAACGGTATTGGGTACCCATAACCCGTGGAAGACGGCATTGGGCGTTACTTTTTTCAACATCCGTCGATGATCTTGAATTAAACTATACCAACAAAAATAAATGAGAACCCACTATTTAATTTTGGCCTATCATCGATGAATGCAATGTAAAGCCTTTTTACATGTCTAAAATGGAGCTAATGCACGAGTAATATGTAGTCTTAAACTCAGGTCCTTGGAATGAAAGATCAACCAAAGGGTAAAAAAAAAATAGAAAAAATAATAGTTTATCCCACATTGTTGAGAAAACAAGCTTCTGATCACTTTATAAGTAAAATATCAATATTCATATCAAATATTTATAATGTTGTTTGAATAAGAATGTGTTTAATTGTTTATCTTGAAGATGGAATTGTGGTGGAAATGCACAATTTTATCTCCAAGAAAATCTCTTCCTACTCCAAAAACATTCTTTTGTTGAGTTTTGGTCATTCAACTTTTTTGTTTTCATCCATTTAAATTCTCATTGGGCTTTTTCGTTTTTATCCATTTAAATTCACACATAACCCACTAAAACACAAATAAATACAAAAAACAACATAAAAACCTATAACTCGGTTGGTCGGGAAGGCGCCAGAACCGATGGCGTGAGGGGTGTGTCGTCCTCGCGTTATCCAGTGACCTTTTTTGTTGGACCGAGGCTTTTCAGCCACCCACACCGAGTGCTCTAAACATGAGGTCATGTTAAGTTTTTGTAAGATAAAAAATATTTTTTTTATATAATAAATGTTCACTTTATAAATATACAAAGTTTTAGAAAATCTTATTAATTACATTTTTCATCAATCAAATATCATTTACAATAGCTAAACAGTCTTTTAATTAGTTGAAATAGAAAGTAAATATTTATTTTGGAACATCCCAAGAAAAAAGATGGATATTAATAATGGAGGGAGTAACATCGAGTCTTTTGTAATATCGAGTCTTTTGTGTGAGACATTTGTTTTTGCTAGAAGACTGCAGTGACAATTGTAATGTTGTGGTGGCTTATAGGAAAAGTGATCGCCTTTCAATGAATTTTGTTCACAAGATCGAGTTTTGGCTATGACACCAAAACACCCCTCCCTAACATAACACCAGTATTTTGGTGCCGTCTTGCATATTTTTCTTTTTCTTTTTTTTAATAAAATAATATATTTAACTAGAATTTAATTTCATTATTAAAGAAGCATTACATACAAATAATAATAATAATAATAATAATAATAATAATAATAATAATAATAAATAATATATAAATAAATAAATAAATAAATAAAAGGACATCAAATAGAAAAAGACATACAAATAAAAACACCCATTGTGTTTTTTGGTAGAAGGAAAACGCCTTATTCACAGATATAAAAATGTTTTTTTTATGATGAAATTATTTGTAATCATATTTGGTCTAGTTTCATTTGTTGTAATATGTTGTGGTTTACATTATGTTCATGTTTTTCTTTGGAGTTGTTATACATTATGTTAGGGTTAATTAACGTACACTACAATCATGAATCAAGCATTTTCCTCACATTAGATGTTTTAACTTATAATTTAAAATGCAAAGTTTTCTTTAGTAGTCAAAATTAAAATCTTTGCTCGTGAGAATGAAAAGGAGTGAAAAGACTTCCGACTACATTTGTTTTTTATTACTTTTCCCATAACTTCTCATATTACCTTGAAGACGTATAGATGATTCATTATGTCACTTTGGCTGACGAACTTATACCCAAAGGATTTTATCTATCGGTGGAAACGAGTCAAGTTGCTCGTAAAAGGCTGTGGATCAAATTGATAAAAGCTTTAAGCGATTCGAACTTAGACGAGTTTGAGCTAGAGTTTTATATACAAAGATAGACTAGTCTAACGAGCCTTAGAAACATATACCTTATACATGCATATGTTGCGTATACGTATATAAGTATATATAAATGAACTCGAGTATAGTGTGCTTAAAAAGCTGAATTTGATTTGAGCCTTAAATCGTTTAGCTCGTCACCAAAGCAGTCGAGCACCACCGAGCTCAAACTTGTATAATTTGTTATGTCGGGCTTGAGCTTTATTATTATAAGCAGTAGAGCTTGAGCTCTAATATAATCAAAGTCACTTGACTTGTTTCGCCACTAATTTAATCTTATCCCGTAAAGGATAAGAACAATTTATTTCTTCTTTTACATGTAGTCAAGTACTCAAGTGTTTAATTAGATTATACGAACAATATTAAATCAAAACTCACTTTTTTATTTTGGTCAAAGTTGATGAATGCAATGTAAAGTCGTTTTACATGTCTAAATTGGAGCTAATGAACGTGTAATATGTAGTCTTAACTCTTAAACTGAGGTCCATGCAATGAAAAATCAACCAAAGAAAACCGGATCAATTAATCCCACATCTTTGAGAATGCAAACTTTTGATATCTATATAACTAAAACATTTAATGCTTTTGTCAAATCTTTATCATGTTGTTTGAGTAGAAATGTGTTTATCTTTGAAGGATGATTGTGTAATTGCATAATTTTCTTTCTGAGATAGTCATATTTCTACTCAAAGAATATTTTTTGATTGTGGTGGAATTGCACAACCGTCTCTCTTTGGTAGCCGCATTCTTACTCAAAAAACATTTTTTTATTGTGATGGAATTGCACAATTGTCTCTCTTTTGTAGCCACATTCTTACTCAAAAAACAGTTTTTTTGCGAAATTTTGGTCACCTAGGTATTTCGTTTTTATCCATATAAATTTTTGTTCGTTCGTCAATGTTTCCATCGTAAAGAAAAGTTATGTCGCAAATTGCATATCTCATTCTCCATAATATGTGTACTCTTAATTAATCTTAATGTATTTTAAAACAAATTTTGGTCATCTCGGGTACTCTTGCTCTGTTTGTTCTAGTGTGAATATATTTTTGAGTAAACGTTTAAAACACATTGTGAACTTGTTGGCTCAAAATTTTCGCTTCCTTTATATAACAAATATCATTTGCAATCATTTTGGTCTAGCTTCCTTTGTTGTAATCTACATTATGTTGCGTTTTCTTATAACTGTTATTGTTATGGAACAAATTACCCAACTAGGGGAGTTAAATGGGATCGGGTTAGGTGGTGACCATACAAGGTAAAATGTGGTGGGTTTGGTGGTACGTTGAATGGTGATGTGCCGCTGATGTGGAGGTGGAGGGTTTGGTGATTGTGAAAACTAATTTTAGGATTAAAAGACGGATGTATTATATTAAAATATTAAACTAATGAAAAAATGGAAACCCAAAAACTAAAGACATGATGTAATTTCTGAAAAAATTGATGCATTTAGCATAATTTTACATATTGAGAAAAATCCATGTAGTTTGCATGCATCCCAACATCCCTCGATGATCTTAAATTAAACTATACCAACAAAAATAAATTAGAACCCACTATTTAATTTTGGCCTATCATCGATGAATGCAATGTAAAGCCTTTTTACATGTCTAAAATGGAGCTAATGCACGAGTAATATCTTTATAACCAAAGGGTAAAAAAAAATAGAAAAAATAATAGTTTATCCCACATTGTTGAGAAAACAAGCTTTTGATATCTTTATAACCAAAAATATCAATGCTTGTATCAAACCTTTAAAATCTTTGCTCGTGAGAATGGAAAGGAGTGAAAAGACTTCCAACTATATTTGTTTTTTATTACTTTTCCGATAACTTCTAATAACGTTACACGCGTCGTTCGGGGTCAAAGGAACTTCTTTTTCGTCGAACAAGTTTTTCAACACCCTAGGCGTGAACCTAATCGTTGTAGTGTAGTATTAGGGTAAGCCACGACAATTGATATCGTTCTCTGCAGGAATAGGAATCTTGGTGAGAAGTTACTACGCCAAGGTTGGGGTTGAGGAAGATTATTTTTATCTTTTTGTTTTTTAGGAAATGGAAAGGTACGAATCTCGGGGTTTGGATTTGGGGGTTGGTATTTCTACCGATTACTCTACTTATCTAATTATCTAATTATTTAATTAACTAAGCTAGGGGTAGTCTATGTCTATTGTTGTGTGCTCGTATGATGATTAAAAATGTATTTACTTAGGTTTTATTACTCCATAGTTATCTCCTATTGATGGTTGAATTGTCACGTCCTTATTCTTAACGCGTTGTGTTTTCTAAGGTCGTAAGGTGTGCATTCCCTAACTCTTTGAAGTCACCTTTAAGTGTAGTAAACGAAATCCACTAAGTCATTCATAAACTAACTTTGAGGTTATCTTTGGGTTCAGTAAACGAAATCCACTAAGTCATTCATAAACTATCAAAGATTTATGAAGTATTAAACACAACGATAGCCTAGTCGCACTCCTAAGCCAATTACAATTAAGATAAGAGACAACCTAACAATAATTAACAACTAGGTTTCATATATCTAAGCAAACACACAAGTAATTTAGCTGGGACATGGTAAACATGCAAGCATACACACAATCAATCAAACATAAGATAGACATAATGATAAATTGAATATATGGATTAAGATATAATCAACAAACCATTACAAGATGTTTTTGGAGTGATTGAAACCTTCAAAGTTGCTGGAAAAACACCTATCTAAGCCCTGGAATCGGAGTTAGGGTTTAGAGCCTACAAAAAGTGAAGTTATAATGTTCTATTTATAGGCAGATTTTCTGTCGGCAAAGAGTGACGACGTCACACCTAAAGAATGACGGCGTCACGACCATATTTTCACCAAAGTGTAGATTTTCTCGTTCCGGTCGCGTGGGCTTTTGAATCACTTAAATCCGAGTTCGTATGCAAAAGTTATGGCCAAAACAAGATCGCCTACTGCGTATGTTGCGACTTGTGACGGCGTCACCTTATGCCTATGACGCCGTCGCCTTCAATCTCGGACGTCAGTATGGATCAAATCTAGGCCGTCTGAGTTGCGACGCCTACTCTTTTAAAACACGAAGCCATCACTTGTAAATGAGCAATTTAGCTCTTGAGTCATCATTAAAGTTGTCCGACGGCGTCATTGATTAATGCTGATGCCGTCCCTTGGTTCCAAAGACTGAGTGTCTCGATTCTTGACTTTGGCCATTTTCTTCGTATATTCGCGCTTTTCGTCCGAATAAGTGTCATTCCAACATTTTGCCTTCAAGATACCTAAAAGTGAAAAGGAACGATATTAAGTAATAACGGATACAAAAGTGATCAAATAAGGGCTACACCCTAAAGCTGTACAAGAAAACCTTGAATTAATGAAGACATAATTGAACTAATGAAGTAAAACACTTATCTTGATGTAAGATAGGGTTTGGAACCCTAAAATCTTGTACAAGACAGCCTTGGTTCGGTTTAGGTTTTACTCCAAAAGACTACTCTCGAAAACTAAAAATTCGGATTCTATATATAAGATTACATTCGCGACGGTCACCCTTTAATTTGTGCGCCGTCGGGTCGCGTCATTAGGGTTTCGTCTTGGCCACGTTAGTCTTGCGACGGCGTCACCTTATGTTTGTGACGCCGTCCCCCGATCTCGGCGCCGTCTGGTCGAATCTAGGCCGTCCGAGTTGCGACGACCTACTCTTTTAAAGCGACACCGTCACTTGTAAATAAGCAATTTGGCTCTTGAGCCGTCTCAAAGTTGTCCGACGGCGTCGCTAGTTTGTGCCTGACGCCGTCACTTGTATAACTTGATGCCGTCCCCTTCAGTTCCAGCAGCCTGAGTGTCTCGATTCTTGACTTTAGCCATTTTCTTCGTATATCCGCGTCTTTTCGTCCAAATAAATGCCATTCCAGCAATTTGCCTTCAAGAGACCTAAAAAGTGAAAAGGAACGATATTAAGTAATAACGGATACAAAAGTGATCACATAAGGGCTTAAACGACCCCTCAAAAAGGTACATTTTAAAACCTTATCAAATATCCCTACACTTGGTATTTGCTTGTATTCAAGCAAATGTGCTTTTTTCCAATCAATTTATAAGTTAAAGGTCATGAAGCATTAGTTTAGAACGATTCACAACACATATAAGCCCCGCAAAATTCATAACAAGCACGGAAATTACATACTAGCACCTCACATGGAGTGTTTGGATACTCACATCTCTCGGGTGTATATGAAATATAACAAGTTGAAAATGAAAGATAAACACTCATTAACCGGACCTAGTACATAGATTACCATAGGCTTGAGACTAGATCAAACCTCCATCGCTTTGGCGTAAGCACCTAGGAAAGACTATCCAGGAGGTATTTTAAAGGGTTGTAATGATAGGCTTACGGTAGGGAAACAAAGGGTTTGGTGGGATAGGCTATTTAGTGGTGGCAAGTCAAAAATCTTTATGTTACAAGCATGCGAAGAATGACGTTGCTAAGCCAAGACTCGACACTCTAGACTCTAGATAATGAAATAAACAAACATAAATTTAAAGATAGATGTAGGATGGTAGCTGTTTTTTTTTTTTTTTTTTTTTTTTTTTTTTTTTTCGACACTCTATTTTTTTCTCTCTTTTTTCTATTTTTTTTATTTTTATTTTTTTTTCATACACTTTTACTCTACCATCCTCTACGATAACATCAAAATGATAGGGATTTATAGGCACATCCCTACACTTGAGTTTTATTACTCTAACACTAATTTGACCGAATTGAAAAGATCAAAACACTTGGAGTACATTATTACGCAAATAAAGGGAATTTGAATTTAACGTTCCTTCCGTCATTTCATAAACTTTAACTTTTCCCATGAGTCCCAATCGTCCCAAAAGCGTATACAAAGGATATGTCTCGACTTAGCAACTTATGCAAGCAACTAGATAATTGAACTAAGGGTTGTTAGGGTAATAACAATAATGCACTAAAAGTGAGTGCATACAAGGTAGGCTAAGGCGATTTGGGTGTACATTTGGGGTGGGGTGTAAACAATGCTCTTCATTGATATTCGAAACTCGAAACATCACGAGAACCGCGAAAAGGATAGGCTCGAGGGTTAACTAGGGGTATCGTGTACTAAAAATGAGTACAACGCAAAGGTGTGGGGAATTACTCAACCGATGTGGAAGAAGTAACTATATTACGTATCAAACGAGGTTATTCTAATGCCTCTTATCATTTAGTTATTCCTAACTACACAAGTGTAGTCTTACTAGCTATCTCGAATGCAAGACAAAACAAGTTCTAGAATCTATTATACTACCGGTTCACACACTAAGCATTAAAGATGAATGCTTTAATTCCTACTAATCTAAGGCGATCCTCACATTTTGGGTGGAATTTAAGTGGTAAAGGGTTTTGTGCTAGTCATATAACTTCCTATCCATGAGACGCTTTATTAAGACTAATGGCCCACTCCTATATGTCATGAAAAATTTTAAATTTGGTGCCAAAATTACCTAACCACATTTTCTCATGGTTTATTACACAAATGAAATTAGACAAAGCAAATAATCAAGGATAAGCATAGTTTCAAAGTTCCGCTTTATTTTCCTCCCTACACTTAAACCGAACATTGTCCCCAATGTTCCCGAAAGTATCAAAGTTATGATAATGGAAGGTAATTAAAACGAAGAAACTAGTACTCCCCGATTAGCTCGGTAGGATCCGTAAGTAGTGGTTAAATATTTCTTCAAGAAGAGTGTTTGCGTTAAAGCTCCTTCCAATCTTATGTATCTTCTTCTTGATAAATTAAACCCGCACACTTGAAGAAAGCAGACAACCCAAAGCATCAAACCGTATAAAGAAAAATCACAACAAGATGTAGTTCCGGACTTAAATAAGATATAATGCTTGTGGAATGGATGTTTGCGATTTTCGGAAAATTAAGACCGAAAATTCCAAAATTTATAAGTAGCATGTAAAACGAGAGAAAGTAAGATAAGTTGTTTCGCTCCTCCCGCGCCGTCGATTACGATCGATGTCGTCGAGTTATCCTGACGTAAAGCGGTGCGATTTTCGGAAAATTCGGAAAATTTATATCTTTAGAATCTGGAAAGAATTCCTGCAAAACATCCATTATGACTCGATACAAGCATTTGACTATAACAAACACACATATATATCTTTTTCGAGAATTGTGATTCTCATGTTCACGTTCTTTTAAAACGTGTGTAATCCTCCCTACACTTATCCCTTTTGTAAAATACCTTTATATGTAATTAAGACGAGGTTAAAGACAAAATAAAGCATTTTCACAAATTCAAATATGAGAATAAACAATCAATGAAAAGATATATGACACACAAACAAGCAAACAATTAAGCATGGGTTGCCTCCCACGAAGCGTTTTTCTTTATTTATGAGTCTTGTAGCTAGACTCGAAGTCGTGCACCTACGTGACTTCATTGTCGTCCTTCTTTTCTTCCACTAAGCCTTCATCATAAGGTTGTAGACGTTGTATGCTCACCGTGAATTCTCTTCCAACATCGTCTATTATGATAACGGTTGTATTTTTTAGATTAGTTTCTTTCACCGTATAAGGTCCAAACCATCTTGGCTTATTCCTTCCCATAATGCTTTTATTCTTGATTTATACAAAAGCACCTTTTCTCCATTCAAAATTCCTTAGGGTTCTTTTGAGTTTGTGGTATTCTGGTATAGTTATTTCCTAACTTTTTATCACGTTTCCACAATGTCGCATTTAACCCTTGAACCATGAATTCTCTAAGCCCTTTTTCCCATTCAGCCCTTTTCTTCTTAACGGCATTATTGGAGACATGTGAATTCATATCTTTTACCTTCTCCATAATCTTCAAAGGATATCTCGGAACAATAGGTATCCTAACTTGTCCTTTTCCACTTTTGAGTATCATAATCCCTTCACCGCATTTGATGGTTGCCTTGGCGGTGGTGAGGAAAGGTGTTCCCAGGATTAATGGCATGTTTTTATCTTCCTCAATGTCTACAATTGCAAAGTCCACCGGATAGACAATATTGGCAACCTCAATTAAGACATCCTGCGCTATTCCTATGGGATAAACATATGAATGATTTGCTAAGGAAAGTCTAAGATTGGTCTTGGTCGGTTCCTCCTTAGTCAACTTATTATAGAATGACAATGACATTATGTTTACATCGGATCCACAGTCGGCCAAGGCATTTAGGTTCTCTAAGTCACCTATGCTACATGGAATTACAAAGTTCCCAGAGATCTCTTGCTTAGTTCTTGGCTTTCTCGAATCGACTCGTACATAAGTCCAATATGCATGGTGTCATACTCTTCTCTCCTATTTCACCTAAGAGGGCTTTCATAAGAACATCATTGCACCTAAAGTTTTCACTTGGTTAACGATTGTTTTCTTATTGATCTCATGCTTAAGGTAATGCTTGATGAATTTGGGTTCATCATCATCCGAGCCTCATTCTTATCCTTACTATCCTTGTCGCTCTCGTGCTCCTTCTTCTCAACTGCTCCATCCTCATCGGAAGCAATGGAAATGGCGTTAACAGACAAAGTGGGGTGGCGTGCTCATCGTTCCTCACTAGCACCTTTTCGGGAATCTTCGTCAGTAGTGTACTCTTTCACTAAGTCCATCATCTCGCCATTTTTCCGTATTTCATCCCTTTGTCCATTGAAGGCTTTTAAGAGGTGTCGAGCTTGGTTGTCATCTCGCTTTGTCGTTGCTTGAAATCGGCTTCAAGTTGCGTCAATCAAGCTTCTTGAGATGACATGAATTTGGACACCATTCCTCAAGACTAGTGGAAGTTCCGGTGTTTGGAGGGTTGTTGTAGGTTTTCCTAAGTTATTTGGCTCGAGCTTAGGAGTCTCGTAGGAGCTCATTAGGAATTTGACTTGATCTTCAAGTTCGAGCATCCTACGATTGGAAGGTTGTGAGTCAATGGGAGGCAAAGAGAGGCGCCTTATCGGTTTGGATAACTCACGGGGTCATTCCAACATTCGTTTTCATAGAGGAAAGGTCCTCTATTGTACCCCACGATTCTTCCACGGTGAGTTTACTAAGTTTACCACCACCGCTTGGTCGATGGATTTCTTAGTTGAGAAGTTGACACGGTCGTAAAAGATTTGGACTTGAAGCCAAAGATTGATGCCGTGACGAGGGACTTTGTGGAGCAAGTCCTTAAATCGAGTCCACGCCTCGTACAAAGTTTCGCCTTGACGTTATTAGAACATCAAGATGTCATTCCTAAGTTTGGTAGTTCTCTCCGTGGGAAAAATTGGGCGAGGAAGCGAGTGGTGAGATCATCCCGACTGAGATGGATCCCGGGAAGTCGGTCAAGCCAATTACTAGCTTGGTCCGTGAGAGAATTGGAAGACGCCTTGCGCGTGGTCTCCCGAGTCATAGCATCGAGGTTGATGGAATCGACGATTTTAAGGAAATCCTTAAGATGCTAATAAGGATCTTCGGAACGAAGTCCATGGAATGCACATCCTTTTTGCACCAACCAGATGGTGTCGGATCGCAGGGCCGTAGTTTGGGCTTGGTCGGGAAGCTCAATGGTGTTCCAATAGCCTAGGTGGCTTGGTCTTGAGTATTCACCAAGAGTACGACCTCTTGGCGGGTCATTAGGTGGTGGGTTGATGAGTGGTGGTTGATTATTACCTTCCATGATGATAAGTGATGGGATGACGAACAAAGGTCACGAAGAAGGGGGATAGACTACGAGGAAGCTAAAAATGAGAAAAAAGCTTACTTGATAGGAATCAAGCAAGGGAACCTAAACGAGGTGAAAATCTAACTAGCTATTCTATTCCCCGGCAGCGGCGCCAAAATCTTGATAACGCTACACGCGTTCGTTCGGGGTCAAAGGAACTTCCTTTTCGTCGAGCAAGTTTTTCAACACCCTAGGAAGTGAACCTAATCGTTGTAGTGTAGTATTAGGGTAAGCTACGGGAATTGATATCGTTCTCTAGGGGAATAGGAATGCTAGTGAGAAGTTACTACGCTAAGGTTGTGGTTGAGGAAGATTATTTTTTATCTTTTTTTGTTTTTTTAGGAAATGGAAAGGTACGAATCTCGGGGTTTGGATTTGGGGGTTGGTATTTCTACCGATTACTCTACTTATCTAATTATCTAATTATTTAATTAACTAAGCTAGGGGTAGTCTATGTCTATTGTTGTGTGCTCGTATGATGATTAAAAATGTATTTACTTAGGTTTTATTACTCCCTAGTTATCTCCTATTGATGGTTGAATTGTCACGTCCTTATTCTTAACGCGTTGTGTTTTCTAAGGTCGTAAGGTGTGCATTCCCTAACTCTTTGAAGTCACCTTTAAGTGTAGTAAACGAAATCCACTAAGTCATTCATAAACTAACTTTGAGGTTATCTTTGGGTTTAGTAAACGAAATCCACTAAGTCATTAATAAACTATCAAAGATTTATCAAGTATTAAACACAACAATAGCCTAGTCGCACTCTTAAGCCAATTACAATTAAGATAAGAGACAACCTAACAATAATTAACAACTAGGTTTCATATATCTAAGCAAACACACAAGTAATTTAGCCGGACATGGTAAACATGCAAGCATACACACAATCAATCAAACATAAGATAGACATAATGATAAATTGAATATATGGATTAAGATATAATCAACAAACCATTACAAGATGTTTTTGGAGTGATTGAAACTTTCAAAGTTCTTTGGAAAAACACCTATCTAAGCCACGGAATCGGAGTTAGGGTTTAGAGCCTACAAAAGTGAAGTTATAATGTTCTATTTATAGGCGATTTTACATCGGCAAAGAGTGACGGCGTCACGCCTAAAGAGTGATGGCGTCACGACCATTTTTTCACCAAAGTGTAGATTTTCTCGTTCCGGTCGCGTGGGCTTTTGAATCACTTAAATCCGAGTTCGTATGCAAAAGTTATGGCCAAATCAAGATCGCCTACTTGCGATGCGATGTTGCGACTTGTGGCGTCACCTTATGCCTATGACATCGTCGCCTTCAATCTCTACGCCGTCTGGATCAAATCTAGGCCGTCACTGTGCGACGACGCCATCCCCTTCGGCCCAAAGCACTGGTGTCTCGATTCTTGACTTTGGCCATTTTCTTCAGTATATTCGCGCCTTTTCGTCCGAATAAGTGTCATTCCAAGATTTTGCCTTCAAGATACCTAAAAGTGAAAAGGAACGATATTAAGTAATAACTGATACAAAAGTAATCAAATAAGGGCTTAAACGACCACTCAAAAAGGTACATTTTAAAACCTTATCATTCTCATATTACCTTGAAGACGTATAGATGATTCATTTTGTCACTTTGGCTCACGAACTTATGCCCAAAGGATTTTATCTATCGGTGGAAACGAGTCAAGTTGCTCGTAAAAAGCTGTGGATCAAATTGATAAAAGCTTTAAGCGATTCGAGCTTAGACGAGTTTGAGCTAAAGCTTTATATACAAAGATAGACTAGTCTAACGAGCCTTAGAAACATATACCTTATACATGCATATGTTGCGTATATGTATATAAGTATATATAAATGAACTCGAGCATAGTGTGCTTAAAAAGCTGAATTTTATTTAAGCTTTAAATCGTTTAGCTCATCATCAAAATGAGTCGAGCCCGACCAAAGCTCAAACTTGTATAATTTGTTACAAGCTGATCTCGAGCTATATTATTATAAACGAGTAGAGCTTGAGCTCTGATATAATCAAACTCGGCTTGACTTGTTTCCGCCACTAATTGTATCTTATCCCATAAAGGATAAGAACATATTATTTATTTCTTCTTTTTTTACCTGTAGTCAAGTGTTTAGTAACTATACGAACAATAATTAGATCTAACTCACTTTTTTATTATGGCCAAAGTTGTTGAATGCATCCTAAAAGTTTTTAAATGTCAAAAATCAAGAATGTGCGTGAAATATTCGGTTATAAATGGAGGTCCTTGGAATGAAAGCTCAACAAAAGAAAACCGGATCATTTTATCCCACATTGTTGAGAAAACAAGTTTTTGATGTCTATATAAGTAAAAGTATTAATGCTTACATCAAATCCTTATAATGTTGTTTGAATAAAAATGTGTTTATCTTAAAGGGGGGATTGTGGTGGAATTGCACAACCTCCTCTCTTCGATATTCACATTCTTACTCAAAAAATAATTTTTTGCGAAGTTTTAGTCACTTGGGTTTTTCGTTTCTATCCATTTAAAAATTTTGTTCGTGCGTCAATGTTTCTATCGTAAAGAAAAGTTGTGTTGCAAATTGCATATCTCATTCTCCATAATATGTGTAATCAAAAAATATTTTTTTTGAAGTTTTGGTCACTTGGGTTTTTCGTTTTATACATTTAAAAGTTTGTTCGTGCGTCAATGTTTCTATCGTAAAGAAAAGTTATCTTGCAAATTTCATATCTCATTCTCCATAACATGTGTTTAATTTATGATATATAAAATACAATAAAACATAAAGACATCAAGACTACACAGCGGAAGACTTAAAGATCATAACAAATAAATTAATTAACTGAAAGTATGCGTAACGTACCTCTTGCGAATGTCAAATCCCTCGAGCAAAACAAAACAACCTCGAGCAAAACAAAACAAAGAAGTACTTATGGGTGTAAGAATAATGTCTTACAACCACGTTCTTGTACACGAATTAACCAAACGAATCAGCGATTGCTAGATCTAACACAAGTCCTCGTTTAAGAAAAGCGAAACCAAACTCCCTTACAATTGGGGTGTTCATTTGAATATTGGACTAGAGAGAGAGAGAGAGATCTAGGGTTAATTCAATGCACAAGTGTATGAAACCTAGACCCTAACCCTCTTTATATACTAGTAGGTAAACTTTGGGAACAAGTTAATGATTTAGGCCTTGAGAGACCCCTATGGCGGCCACTATGAAAGCCCAAAGCCCAACCCATAATTTTCCAAGTTTTCCATTTCTAGTCCTTCTCTTTTCCATTTAACAGTCGTTAGTCATTTTTCCTTAAGTATTTAACGATCGTTAACCGTGCTTAATGTGTAATAATTAATCGTAAACATAAACATTAATTATTAACTTTAATTCTCATTCGCTAATGTGTGCAATCCGTGGTCACGAGTTCGAATCCGGACATTCACATGTTTGTTAATATATACATTTCCAATGACTCCCACTTGGATATGTTTACAAACGTGAAATGACATTGGTTAGCGTCTAGCAACACGCCAATGCCCCGGTACAACTCGTGTATGGTTTTCGGAGAAAACCAACTTTGATGATTCATCATCATATTCATCCTTTGTTTCTAATACCATGTTAATAAGAATATGGATCTCACTCATTTCTTAATTAACTATTCATTTCTCGCTTTATATGATTTATTAAGATTACCAATTCTTCTAAAGAAGACCTTGGGTATGGCCATACAAACATCTTAACAATCCTACGAGGGCCCAGAGTATTATACTTCAAAATAAATTTGAAGGAAACAAATCCCATTTTGACTACAAGCGAGATTCATAAATTTCGCAACACTTACGAAAACAACCCTTATAACTACCGATTCGTGTAGCGTTAGATTGCTTCACAAAATGCACTACATCCATGACATATCTCTTGTATCTCAAGTCGAAGATAAATATCCATGATATACTTAATGACAAAGATCCATAAAGTATTATCATGCGGGTAGGATAAGTCCTATTCTCAATCCATTGAATATCATCTGAAATTAGTCATGGTACGCATCAATATACTTTCAAGTATATTCTAACTAATACTCAGATTTGTCTTAATTCAATATCATTCCCATGATATTGATTGACAACGGACTATTTAGAATAACTTAAGTTATTCAAGGATTTAAACATGCAAATATAGGACACAATATTATAAATGAAATTAAACGTATACCGTACTTTAATTCATTATAAATAATAATTGTTTAACATCCTTTATCCAAATACTAAATAGATCAATGCATGATAATTCTCAGTTAATGAATTTTGCCACAAGTCATGCAACTCATACTTGTTGACAAGGCATAATTTCAACTAACTTTGATCTACAAGAATTTTGAGAATACTTATTTCAAAAATTCAATAATTGAATTTCTTGTATGTGTTTACACATATCTTCATATTTTCATATCATTCCATAAGGTGCGTGATAACCTGAACCACCTTTATATGACAATCATCTTTCAAAACTTTTAAAGTTTTAAAGTATTCTTCATTCTTTAATGTATAATGCAACTATGCTCTTAGTTGAGCATAACTAGTCAACATGGTCATTATCAAGGATACCATGACTAGAATTGAGTGTCATCTCAATTATACCAGCATCATTGTGTACAACAATATGCTCTTTAAACATCCGTAAACTTCGAACAGTTATAGTGTAATGTTGGTGCCTACTAAACTCAAGTTTGTTGGCAATGACAATTATGAAATAATTGCCATATTTTCGTCCATAGAATCTAGCTAGGAGCATATCCAGACTGTGGAATGTGATTCTAAATCCAAACATATTCCTTTTAAAATGTTTATTACACTAACAACTTTCAATGCTGTCAAATCATCTTGTAACCAAGCATGACACAACAATCTTATACACAACATGATGTACATGATGAATCTTCAAGTTAAACTTTAAGATCTCATTCATATTATATCTTGTTAAAGATATGTATTTATCATGTTTTATTAGACTCATTTATTTTACCGCATATGTTTATAAACACATATTCCAAGGTTGTATGTCTTATTTCCAAATCTTACAAACAAAGTTTCATTCCCAATTAAAACTTAATTTAGGTGGAATGTAGTTGCCCATACAACATATAAGATTTAAGAAAATAATACTCACTAGCTTTCAGAATACTTATGAGCTATCTTATTTTAATTTATTAAATCGACATTGATTTAATATTAAACATAAGAATCATCTCATAGATGCATGCATATACCCATTCATGAATTCTTGCACTTGTACATATTCAAAGATTATTTGAATTCATAAAACTACTTTGTATTACTTATCGTCTCGCAAAAGTAATTCCACAACAAAGAGTTTTGATATTCATTGTCAAAATTTCATATCAATGAAACTAAGTATGACAATTATAATCTTTATACTTTTATTTAATGTATCTAGAAAAGAATATTCAATCATAGTTAATTGCTTAAATATGATTAATATTATTATCACTAGACATGCATTAAATATGTGTACAATATTGTCCATATAATTTCTACATAAAGATTTAAACCACTAGGGTTTCCATCCTTTGAAGAAACTCATATTTATTATTAAGATAAACCAAGTATCTAAAGTTGATTATCTTTATGGACAACATCTCAACATTCATAGTATGATTGATTTACCACAATTCAACATTTGGTAAATTTATCATTATGATTAACAGGCTTACCATGATCCTGTGACTCATATTCCTCAACATATTAAATATCTGAGATATCCTTACGGATCTATGAATGACAATTCCATCATATTGAGGTCTATCATTTACATGTTTAGCCTCATCATGATATTTGCTAGTGTATTTTAGAAGATTATGTATTTTGTAATTCAATCTTTCAAGATCTAAATAAAACTCCCACTTGCCTTTTAAAGATTACCTTTAAATAGTTTAGCAAGTAGAGCAACAATACATTGTTCTCTTTTGGGATATTACAAAAAACATTGACAGTTCCTAACATTAGTTTGTTACAACTCACTCTATAAGTAGTTTAACAAATTCAGAACTTCATTTATAAGACTTAATGTGATTCATCACATTCCATAAAAATGGTGTCTTATTAATCTTCTAGGTTGGAGTCTTATTGAGTATATTCAATCTATACTCAATCTACTAACCTTGATAACATTTTGGAAGAAACTATAGTTATCTTGAATCAAACATGCCAATAGATTTTGATTCTTCTAACTGAACATACCATAAAACTATGGTATTTCCTTAGAATTAATATTGTAAGATTAATCTAACAATATTTAAGATAACCATCTACTCTTTGGTTTATCCTATTTACCAACAAAGTAAAACTTAATGGTACAATAGAATTACCAAATCAATTGCATGCATTATAACACAAGTATTCTTGACCAAGTCAAAAGACATACCAGTTATAATCCCACTATACGATATTAGTCATTGACTTCATACATATGTCTTAAAACATAGCAAGTTAACGTCTTACTTTATATTGTAAGTCTTGTATAAAAAGACTTAATGTTTATGACTTTACAAAATCATAAACATTTATAATTAAAGTAATTATGAACACCACCTCAGGTTTCAATTAATATTTCAAGTTAATATTTACTACATATACTTAAGTCATTCAATGAATACTTAAATTCAAAGTAGTATTAGATTACTTCATTTAATTATGTCATTCCATGAAATGTTCAACGTAAGAAACTGCAAAATCATCCATGCTCGTTCTCACGACACGTGGATATTTTACCTTGGACTATAATCTAGTTCACGTTCTCACGTAACATAAATTGTAACTACAAGTGTTTCTTAAATGTTGAAAATAAAGTAGTCTTTGTTATCATCTTGACACATGTTCTTAATAGGGCAATCATACATATTTAAATGTATATTTCCTATTAGAACGTTATTCTCTTACTACGGTCAAGAGAATGCATTTAAATCATATTAATATGTGTTGTACCTTGCACACAATAAAGATTTCTCCCACTTGTGCGGAACAATATCATGTAGCGTATAAACAACACGATACACGTTCGTTTATTTGATTAATATGATTTGTGTCGTAGATATAACAAGTAGATGTAGGACTATATTGATTAGTAAGGAAAGCGCATGACTCTCCTTAAAAACATAAGTTCCTACAATTGGAAAGTAATTATCTTTGAAGATAATCGGATTACTACACGGAAATAAGGCTTGTAGCTCCCCTGAATTAGAAATCAATAAAACAACTTCTTATTCAATAATGCAACACAAATGCTCAGCTGAATCTAACAACATTGTAAGTGTTGCATAACCAAATGAAAACAACTTGCTTGCCTTTTACTTTCCTACACCTTTGAATAACCATACGTAATCATTACTAAGGTACTAAAGGTGTATTATACTCTGTGAATGATGGGTTATCCATCAATGTTATTAACTTGAAAAATTGGGTATGCAATTTCTTCCTTATGAGTCTACCATCCCCATGCGGTATGTAGCACCTTTAAAGGCTAAAGCAAACCAACTAGATAAATTAAGCTAGTTTGCCTTTTACCAATTTTCGCGGTAATTAGTCTAGCTTCTAATTTAGTAACTCACATACATATTTTCGGTTAATCAACATTCATGTTGTTACAAAAGAATTCATTCACCAAATGAAGGTAATGAAATCTTTATGGAAAATAAGATGTGCAATTCATTGCTATGAGTTACATTTAGAATTTAGACAATTCAAATGTTCCTATTATACCTTTCTCATTCATGTAAAGGAATAGGATTGAGTCTCATGCTTCTCCCATGGAAAAGAGACTTCGTTTGTCTTTTCGATAAATTATTCTCGATCAAACATTTGTTTGAAAGCGAATGGAACAATTTATTGATCAAAGACTAAACTTCGTTCTGGTTAAATGTTGCAATTATACATTCAAAAGAATTACAAAATTCAATTTTAGTATTTTCGATAATTAACCTTTTCAAGAAAATTAAACACCCATGGTTCATAAACATATAACCATTTAATTTTCACTGAAAACTTAGGATCCAAATTGTCATAATCTCATCACGTCAATTGATCGCTAGTAATGAACCTTATACAAAGTGGTAGAGCTTGTGCTCAATTGCCAATTTCAATTGCAATTCCTAGATTTATGGGATTTACATATAGCCAATTTCAATTGCCATGTAAACATGTTTTATCCCATCTTATGCCTTGAGTTGCCGTTCTCACTACAAAACTCAATTAAGTTGTCAACTTAAGCGCAAAATCGTCCATGCCCGTTCTCACGACACGTGGACATTTTACCCTTTGATTGCTATCTAAGTCACGATCTCACGCAAATAGAAAGTAATCTTAGGTGTTTCCGTTTCGTTGGATGGCATACAACTTAAATTAAAGGGTAATGATTTTGATGTTAAATCAAATATGTACAAAGATGTCATGCATTCATCTTCGTACCATAGGTTTTATTAAAACATTTATATCTTGTTTTAATGTTTAAGTTTTTCATCATCAAACATTAATTGAGGTATTGGTTTCACCAATCAAGGAATTTAGTGTTAATTATCATCCATTATACCGTACTTTTGCATAAGTGTAAACACTTAGTGTTTGGATAATTACCACCGAGTGGCGCATGGAATTAACACTAATTCGCCTTAAGATGAGCTTGCACATATAATGGCTTACTAAGTAGCTCCATTCGAACTTCTGAGGCGAGAGGACTGTGCACGCTAAAGCACAACCTTAGACATCCTTCGGTGTGTTATGCGCACTTCTTTAAACCCCTTTTATTAGTTCATTCTCATGGGTGAGCCGTTCGGTCATTTGTACCAAAGTCATCAATCAATTAAGCGATTATGATTACTATTCTTAAAAATACATGTTTCACCATTGTTTAGATCAGTTTATTTTTCTTGTAAAAATACCCTTGTTACAAAACACAAACAAGCAAGTATTTAAAAAAATAAACAAATAAACAATAAATGCATAAAAAATAAAGTCATGCATATCAATTAGCCACATGCAAACGGTTTAGATAAATCCTATTAATTAACCAATTAATATATATCTGATACCACTGTTGAGTTTATGATATATAAAATACAATAAAACATAAAGACATCAAGAGTACACAACGGAAGACTTAAAGATCATAACAAATAAATTAATTAACTGAAAGTATGCGTAACGTACCTCTTGCGAATGTCAAATCCTTTGAGCAAAACAAAGAAGTGGTTTGAAGAGTTGTCCCTTACCGTTCTACAACTCAAACCAATATGGTGTAAGAATAGTGTCTTACTACCACGTTCTTGTACACACGAATTAACCAACGAATCAAGCGATTGCTAGATCTAACACAAGTCCTCGTTTAAGAAAAACGAAACCAAACTCCCTTACAAGGGGTGTTCGGCGAAAATGGGACAAGAGAGAGAGAGAGATCTAGGGTTAATTCAATGCACAAGTGTATGAAACCCTAGAACCTAACCCTCTTTATATAGTAGATGGAATACTTTGGGAACAAGTGAGGGATTAGGGCTTGGGAAAGCCCCTATGGCCGGCCACTATGCAAAGCCCAAAAGAAAACCCACAACTTTTCCAAGTTTTCCATTTCTAGTCCTTTCTCTTTTCATTTAACGGTCGTTAGTCATTTTTTCCGTTAAATACTTAACGATCGTTAACCGGACTTAATGTGCAATAATTAATCGTAAACATAAACATTAATTATTAACTTTAATTCTCATTCGCTAATGTGTGCAATCCGTGGTCACGAGTTCGAATCCGGACATTCACATGTTTGTAAATATATACATTTCCAACGACTCCCACTTGGATATGTTTACAAAGCGTGAAATGACATTGGTTAGCGTCTAGCAACACGCCAATGCCCCGGTACAACTCGTGTATGGTTTTCGGAGAAAACCAAGTTTGATGATTCATCATCATATTCATCCTTTGTTTCTAATACCATGTTAATAAGAATATGGATCTCACTCATTTCTTAATTAACTATTACATTTCTCGCTTTATGTGATTGATTAAGATTACCAATTCTTCCGAACATATTCCGAAGACCTTGGGCATGGCCATGCAAACATCTTAACAACCCTACGAGGGGCCCAGAGTATTATACTTCAAAATAAATTTGAAGGAAACAAATCCCATTTTGACTACAAGCGAGATTCATAAATTTCGCAACACTTACGAAAACAACCCTTATAACTACCGATTCACGTATAGCGTTAGATTGCTTCACAAAATGCACTACATCCATGACATATCTCTTGTATCTCAAGTCGAGGATAAATATCCATGATATACTTAATGACAAAGATCCATAAAGTATCATCATGCGGGTGGGATAAGTCCTATACTCAATTCATTGAATATCATCGAAATTAGTCATGCTACGCATCAATATACTTTCAAGTATATTCTAACTAATACTCGATTTGTCTTAATTCAATATCATTCCCATGTTATTGATTGACAACGGACTATTTAGAATAACTTAAGTTATTCAAGGATTTAAACATGCAAATCAGGACACAATATTATAAATGAAATTAAACGTATACCGTACTTTAATTCATTATAAATAATAATTGTTTAACATCCTTTATCCAAATACTAAATAGATCAATGCATGATAATTCTCAGTTAATGAATTTTGCCACAAGTCATGCAACTCATACTTGTTGACAAGGCATAATTTCAACTAACTTTGATCTACAAGAATTTTGAGAATACTTATTTCAAGAATTCAATAATTGAATTTCTTGTATGTGTTTACACATATCTTGATATTGTCATATCATTCCATAAGGTGCGTGATAACTTTGAACCACCTTTATATGACAATCATCTTTCAAAACTTTAAAGTTTTAAAGTATTCTTCATTCTTTAATGTATAATGCAACTATGCTCTTAGTTGAGCATAACTAGTCAACATGGTCATTATCAAGGATACCATGACTAGAATTGAGTGTCATCTCAATTATACCGGCATCATTGTGTACAACAATATGCTCTTTAAACATCCGTAAACTTGAGCGGTTATAGTGTAATGTTGGTGCCTACCAAACTCAAGTTTGTTGGCAATGACAATTATGAAATAATTGCCATATTTTCATCCATAGAATCTAGGAGCATATCCGGATGTGGAATGTGATTCTAAATCCAAACATATTCCTTTTAAAATATTTATTACACTAACAACTTTCAATGTTGTCAAATCATCTTGTAACCAAGCATGACACAACAATCTTATACACAACATGATGTACATGATGAATCTTCAAGTTAAACTTTAAGATCTCATTCATATTATATCTTGTTAAAGATATGTATTTATCATGTTTTATTAGACTCATTTATTTTACCGCATATGTTTATAAACATATATTTCAAGGTTGTATGTCTTATTTCCAAATCTTACAAACAAAGTTTCATTCCCAATTAAAACTTAATTTAGGTGGAATGTAGTTGCCCATACAACATATAAGATTTAAGAAAATAATACTCCCACTAGCTTTCAGGAATACTTATGAGCTATCTTATTTTAGTTTATTAAATCAAACATTGATTTACTATTAAACATAAGAATCATCTCATAGATGCATGCATATATCCATTCATGGATTCTTGCGGTTTGTACATATTCAAAGATTATTTGAATTCATAAAACTACTTTGTATTACTTATCGTCCTCATAAAAGTAATTCCACAACAAAGAGTTTTGATATTCATTGTCAAAATTTCATATCAATGAAACTAAGTATGACAATTATAATCTTTATACTTTTATTTAATGTATCTAGAAAGAATATTCAATCATAGTTAATTGCTTAAATATGATTAATATTATTATCACTAGACATGCATTAAATATGTGTACAATATTGTCCATATAATTTCTACATAAAGATTTAAACCACTAGGGTTTCCATCCTTTGAAGAAAATCATCTTCATTTAGATAAACCAAGTATCTAAAATTGATTATATTTATGGACAACATCTCAACATTCATAGTATGATTGATTTACCACAATTCAACATTTGGTAAATTCATCATCATGATTAACAGGCTTACCATGATCCTGTAACTCATAATCCTCAGCATATTAAATATCTGAGATATCCTTACGGATCTATGAATGACAATTCCATCATTTTGAGGTCTATCATTTACATGTTTAGCCTCATCATGATATTTGCTAGTGCATTTTAGAAGATTATGTATTTTGTAATTCAATCTTTCAAGATCTAAACAAAACTCCCACTTGCCTTTAACAATTTAAAGATTACCTTTAAATAGTTTATCAAGTAGAGCAACAATACATTGTTCTCTTTTGGGATATTACAAAAACATTGTGAGTTCTAACATTAGTTTGTTACAACTCACTCTATAAGTAGTTTAACAAATTGAACTTCATTTATAAGACTTAATGTGATTCATCACATTCCATAAACAAATGGTGTCTTATCAATCTTCTAGGTTGGAGTCTTATTGAGTATATTCAATCTATACTCAATCTTCTAACCTTGATAACATGTGGAAGAAACTATAGTTATCTTGAATCAAACATGCCAATAGATTTTGATTCTTCTAGCTGAACATACCATAAAACTATGGTATTTCATTAGAATTAATATTGTAAGATAATCTAATAATATTTAAGATAACCATCTACTCTTTGGCTTACCTATTTACCAACAAAGTAAAACTTAATGGTACAATAGAATTACCAAGTCAATTGCATACATTATAACTCAAGTATTTTGACCGGATCAAAAGACATATCACTTATAATCCCACTATCGTTATAAGTCATTGATCAACTCATTGACTTCATGCATATGTCTTAAAACATAGCAAGTTAACGTCTTACTTTATATTGTAAGTCTTGTATTAAAAGACTTCATGTTTGTGACTTTACAAAATCATAAACATTTGTAATTAAAGTAATTATGAACACCACCTCAGGTTTCAATTAATATTTCAAGTTAATATTTACTACATATATTTAAGTCATTCAACGAATACTTAAATTCAAAGTAGTATTAGATTACTTCATTTAATTATGTCATTCCATGAAAAATTCAACGTAAGCGCAAAATCATCCATGCTCGTTCTCACGACACGTGGATATTTTACCTTGGGCTATAATCTAGTTCACGTTCTCACGTAACATAAATTGTAACTACAAGTGTTTCTTAAATATTGAATGACATAAATTTTGAAAATAAAGTAGTCTTTGTTATCATCTTGACACATGTTCTTAATAAGGCAATCATACATATTTAAATGTATAATTCCTATTGAACGTTACTCTCTTACCTTGCGGTCAAGAGAATCATATTTATATGTGTTGTACCTTGCACACAATAAAGATTTCTCCCACTTGTGCATGGAACAACATCATGTAGCGGATAAACAACACGATACACGTTCGTTTATTTGATTAATATGATTTGTGTCATAGATATAACAAGTAGATGTAGGACTATATTGATTAGTAAGGAAACGCATGACAATCCTTGAAAACCATAAGTGCCTACAATTGGAAAGTAATTATCTTTGAAGATAATGGGTTACTACAGGAAATAAGGCTTGTAGCTCCACTGAATTAGAAATCATTAAAACAACTTCTTATTCAATAATGCAACACAAATGCTCCCCGAATCGACAACATTGTAAGTGTTGCATAACTAGTGAAACCAACTTGCTTGCTTTTTACTTTCCTACACCTTTAAAGAACCATACGTAATCATTACTAAGGTACTAAAGGTGTATTCTACTCTATGAATGATGGGTTATCCATCAATGTTATTAACTCGAAAAATTGGGTATGCAATTTCTTCCTTATGAGCCTACCATCCCATCTTGGTATGTAGCACCTTTAAAGGCTAAAGCAAAACAACTAGATAAAATATGCTAGTTTGCCTTTTACCAATTTTCGTGGTAATTAGTCTAGCTTCTAATTTAGTAACTCACATACATATTTTCCAGTTAACCAACATTCATGTTGTTACAAAAGGATTCATTCACCAAATGAAGGTAATGAAATCTTTATGGAAAATAAGATGTGCAATTCATTGCTATGAGTTACATCTAGAATTTAGACAATTCAAATGTTCCTATTATACCTTTCTCATTTATGTAAAGGAATAGGATTGAGTCTCATGCTTCTCCCATGGAAAAGAGACTTCGTTTGTCTTTTCGGTAAATTATTCTCGATCAAACATTTGTTTGAAAGCGAATGGATCAATTCTTGATCAAAGACTAAACCTCGTTCTGGTTAAATGTTGCATTTATACATTCAAAAGAATTACAAAATTCAATTTTAGTATTTTCGATAATTTTCCTTTTCAATAAACAATTAAATACCCAAGGTTCATATTCATATAACCAATTAATATTTATTGAAAACTAGGATCCAAATTGTCATAATCTCATCACGTCAGTTGATCTGTTAGTAATGAACCTTATACAAAATGGTAGAGCTTTTGCTCAATTGCCAATATCAATTGCAATTCCTAGATTTATGGGATTTACATATAGCCAATTTCAATCGCCATGTAAACATGTTTTATCCCATCTTATGCCTTGAATTGCCAGTTCTCACTGCCTAACTCAATTAAGTTGTCCAACTTAAGAAACTGCAAAATCGTCCATGCCCGTTCTCACGACACGTGGACATTTTACCCTTTGATTACGATCTAAGTCACGTTCTCACGCAAATAGAAAGTAATCTTAGGTGTTTCCGTTTTGTTGGATGGCATATAACTTAAATTAAAAGGGTAATAATTTTTTATGTTAAATCAAATATGTACAAAGATGTCATGCATTCATCTTCGTAACATAGGTTTTATTAAAACATTTATATCTTGTTTTAATGTTTAAGTTTTCATCATCAAACTTTAATTGAGGTATTGGTTACACCAATCAAGGAATTTAGTGTTAATTATCATCCATTATACCGTACTTTTGCATAAGTGTAAACACTTAGTGTTTCGGATAATTACCACCGAAGTGGCACATGAAATTAACACTAATTCACCCTTAAGATGAGCTTGCACATTTAATGGCTTTAAGTAGCTCCATTCGAACTTCTGAGGGCGGAGGACCGTGCAGCGCTAAAACACAACCTTAGACAAAGATATCGGTGTTGGAAATGTATATATTTACAAACATGTGAATGTCCGGATTCGAACTCGTGACCACGGGATTGCACACATTAGCGAATGAGAATTAAAGTTAATAATTAATGTTTATGTTTACGATTAATTATTACACATTAAGTCCGGTTAACGATCGTTAAGTATTTAACGGAAAAATGACTAACGACCGTTAAATGGAAAAGAGAAGGACTAGAAATGGAAAACTTAGAAAAGTTATGGATTGGGCTTTGGGCTTTCATTGGTGGCCGGCCATAGGGCCTATACAAAGCCTAATTCACAAACTTGTTCCCTAAGTTTACCTACTAGTATATAAGGAGGGGTAGGTTCTAGGGTTTCATACACTTGTGCATTGAATTAACCCTAGATCTCTCTCTCTCTCTCTAGTCAATATTTGGCGAACACCCACTTGTAAGGAGTTTGGTTTCATTTTCTTAAACGAGGACTTGTGTTAGATCTAGCAATCGCTTGATTCGTTTGGTTAATTCGTGTGTACAAGAACGTGGTTGTAAGACATTATTCTTACACCAATAAGTACTTCTTTGGTTTGCTTTGCTCGAGGGTTGTTTTGCTTTGCTCGAGGATTTGATATTCGCAAGAGGTACGTTACGCATACTTTCGATTAATTAATTTATTTGTTATGATCTTAAGTCTTCCGCTGTGTACTCTTGATGTCTTTATGTTTTATTGTATTTTCTATATCATAAACTCAACAACATGTGTACCCAAAAAATTATTTTTTTTTGAATTTTTGGTTACTTGGATTTTTCGTTTTATCCATTTAAATTTTTGTTCGTACGTCAATGTTTCTATCGTAAAGAAAAGTTATCTTGCAAATTGCATATCTCATTCTCCATAATATGTGTTCTTTTAATTAATTTTAATATATTTTAAAACAAATTTTGGTCATGTATATAAACTAGTCTTAGGATTAAAACCAGTCCTAGGATTAAAACTAGTCTTAGGATTAAACTAGTCTTAGAATTAAAGTGATATGGAAGTAATGCGGTTTCATGACCATATTGTAATGTGTTCTATTAAACTACTGAAAATGTAGTAACACGAAAACTAAAGACATGATGTATTCTGAAAATGTAGTAACACGAAAACTAAAGACATGATGTATTTCAGTAGAAAATTGATGTATTTAATATAATTTTACAATAAAAAATTGTCTATGTAGTTGACATCCTCTAGATGTGTATTATATATACATATTAATAAATACTGTCGTTCTGTGCACAACATCAGCTCTCATTCTGTGCACTTGGCTTCGAATTGGTGCTCGATTCTGAGGGAAATGCAATCGCTTAAGGATACATGTTTCGATTTTTTATCCCTATGTTCTAAACGTATTGGTGATGGTAATAATTCTAGATTTTGGTTGAAAGGCGATAAAGCTTTATGTGATAAATTCCCTCGTCTATTTAAGTTGGACATGGACAAAACCATCACTGTAGCAGCAAAAATGGCTTCTCAGTTGGATTTATCTTTTAGAAGACTTGTTCGTGGGGGAATAGAAACTGTTCAGCTCAATGATCTTCGATCTTATATAGATTCGGTTATTTTGTCTAATTCCCATGATAGATGGATTTGTAATGTGTCTGGAGATGGTATCTTTAGAGTGAAAGATATTCGGAATATAATTGATGATTTGATGTTACCTTCAGGGTTTGAGCCGACTAAATGGGTAAAGTACGTTCCAATTAAAATCAATATTTTTGGATGGAGAGCAAGGCGGGATTGTCTTCCAACTAGGGCGAATCTTATCAGACGAGGGGTTCATATGGAGTCTAGCAATTGTCCGCTTTGTGGTTTGTTTGTGGAAGATACGCATCATATTTTGTTTCAGTGTGACATGGCTCAATCCGTCTTGAGGCGTATTTGTAGTTGGTGGGATCTCGATGGGCAGACTTTTTCTTCTTTCTCTACTTGGGACGAATGGTTCTCCTCTATTAAGCTTGCTTCTAACAATAAGAAGCTCTTGGAAGGTGTTTTTTATGTGGCTTGGTGGTCCCTATGGGTGTTTCGGAATCGTCTCATTTTTTATGATAAGCCTCCTGCTCGGTCGATGATTGTTGATGATATTCTGTCGTTGTCTTTTCTTTGGAGTAAAAATAGATGTAAATGGGATTTGTCTTGGGAGGCTTGGCTTAAGAACCCTCATTTAATCTCTTTGTAATGTATCTTTGATCTAGCTCCTTGCTAGTTAATAAAATTTCGCGGTTCAAAAAAAAATCCTTACTGTCGGTGAGGTTTTAAAATGGTTTCCTAAGCAATGGTCGGTGCCTTTTGTAAACGCATTCTATCTCCTGGTCGGTTGGGCTGTTTGGGCCTTTTTTAGGTGGGCAGACATTGTGTGTTGGCCCGTTGAGACCTTCAACGTGGCCCTTTTTTGGATCTTATATTGTTATACCCGTATTCGGTTTCTTAAAAGTTCAGGATAAGTTCCACCGCCTCTCTTTGCCGACACACAGATCGTCACCATCTTCAGTACACAGCTTGCGAAATCTTCAGGTAATTGAGCAACTCAGACTTCGGTGTGTCATGATGGCCTGTTTACTTGATGTGTGGTGATATTTTTTTTCCTTTTTTTACAAAAATTCAGGATAAAGGCTTTTTTTTTGTAAACTGTCATTTGTGATGTGGGTTTTTAATTTTCTTACTTTGTAGATGGGTGTGATGCAGATGCCGTTTATGAGGTCCACAAGGAGGATAATGTCATATTGAGATTTTCATATGAAAAGGCAAAGGGGTTTTCGATAGGTTGTTTGTTCGCAAACATCAAGATGAGGTTTTTACCTATTACTTTTGTTTTCTTAATCTCAGCTCATATTTGTTAGTGTAGTTAACCATTCTGAACCAATATTAGCGGTTTGCAAGAAGATAAATTACATTTTGACTTAGCTTTTTACGTAGTATATATGAAGGTATATGTAAGTCACGTTAATTCGATGGATAACCAAATTGAACCAATGAATTTGGGTAAGCAACTGCGTAACAAAGTAGTTTCTTTTTAAAAAAATAAGGAAAAAAAAAGAAAAAAAAACCTTATTACCAGTTTAGTTATTTGTTTTTTTTTTCAGTTTAAGTGGTAATTGACTATATATTTTCTTTGTTCAGGAACTTTAACATGCAAATTTGCGGTTTTATGGTTTCAGGCTATCATTGGGACAATGAATGTAGCGGCGATGTTCGCCAAGAAAACTCATCCTACTACCGATGTCTGGGATTGCTTTTCTTGGTCGAATATCATCATGTATCTTGAGGTAATAAGATGTTACAAGTGGGCGAAATCCTATTCTTGAATACCCGAAACGATTTTGAATAGCGTTGGTTGAGTTGGAGAAAAATATTGTTCCTTTAACAGTACTGACACTTCAAAGTTTGAGAAAGGCCTTATCTTGGCGGGGCGTTCAGTAACGCAGCCATGAAGTTCTTTGCGGCTTCGTTTTGCTACACGTTTACGGTTTACTACAGACTTATATTTCAAAGCTTTAAAAAGGTCTTTTCTTGGTTGGGCGTTTAGTAACGCAGCCATGGAGGTTTTGTTGCCTTTCTTTTGCTACACTTCTAAGGTTTATTATTGACTGATAATTCAAACCTTTAAAAAGGTCTTATCTTGGCGGGGCGTTTATTGCAACACAGCCATGGAGGCTTTTGTGGCTTTCTTTTGGTGCTTGCAGATGTTGAGTGGTCTTGGTTTTGTGTTTTTGCTCAAGGCCAATTTTGGTTCTATCGCCGCTTTGTGTCCCGAAATGAATATATATATGATTACGATCACAAACGGCAAGATGACTTATCATCACGGGTTTTGAAATAGTCTTGCGGTCCTTTGTTTGTTGCTCGGTGACGCTATCATGTACATGAATTTTAGCCTTCTCCTTTCTATAGGCGATGATGATAATATCTTGACCAATGCGTGTACATTTCCTTGGCCCGCATCGTGGCATGGCAGTCATATCGAATGTATGACTGCGGCCATGTTGGTTGCCTGGTATCGCTATTGTATACATATATATGAGTCTCATTTGTTATCATTATATACATATTAATCCTTACTTTCGGTGAGTTTTTAAAATGGTTTCCTAAGCAATGGTCGGTGCCTTTTGCAAACACATTCTATCTCTTGGTCGGTTGGGCTGTTTGGGCCTTTTTTAGGTGGGCAGGCATTGTGTGTTGGCCCGTTGAGACCTTCAACGTGGCCCGTTTTTGGATCTTATATTGTTATACCCGTATTCGGTTTCTTAAAAGTTCTGGATAAGTTCCACCGCCTCTCTTTGCCGACACCCAGATCGTCACCATCTTGATGAAGTGACTTGCGAGATCTTGTGTAATTGAGCGGCTCGGACTTAGGTGTGTCATGATGGCCTGTTTAGTTGATGTGTGGTGATATTTTTTTCCTATTTTACAAAAATTTAGGATAAAGGTTTTTTTTTTTTTTTTTTTTTTTTGGTAAACCTGTGATTTGTGATGTGGGTTTTAATTTTCTTACTTTGTAGATGGGTGTGATGCAGATGCCGTTTATGAGGTCCACAAGGAGGATAGTGTCATATGGAGATTTTCATATGAAAAAGCAAAGGGGTTTTCGATAGGTTGTTTGTTCGCAAACATCAAGATGAGGTTTTTACCTATTACTTTTGTTTTCTTAATCTCACTTCATGTTTGTTAGTGTAGTTAACCATTCTGAACCAATATTAGCGGTTTGCAAGAAGATAAATTACATTTTGACTTAGCTTTTTACGTAGTATATATGAAGGTATGTGTAAGTCATGTTAATTCAATGGATAACCAAATTCAACCAATGAATTTCGGTAAGCAACTGCGTAACAAAGTAGTTTCTTTTTTTTTTTAAAAAGGGAAAAAAAAGAAAAAAAAACCTTATTACCAGTTTAGTTATTTGTTTTTTTTCAGTTAATGTGGTAATTGACTCTATATTTTATTTTTTTCAGGAACTTTAACATGCAAATTTGCGGTTTTATGGTTTCAGGCTATCATTGGGACAATGAATGTAGCGAGCAGTATTCGGCCAAGAAAAACTAATCCTACTACTGATGTACTGGAATTGCTTTTCTTAGTCGAATATTGATCACCACTGTGCGAGGTAATAGGATGTTACAAGTGGCGCAGAAATCCTATTCTTGAATACCTGAAACGCTTTTGAATAGCAGTGGTTCAGTTGAAGAAAAATATTGTTCGTTTAACAGTACTGACACTTCAAAGTTTGAGAAAGGCCTTATCTTGGCGGGGCGTTCAGGAACGCAGCCATGGAGTTCTTTGCGGCTTCGTTTTGCTACACGTTTACGGTTACTACCGACTTATATTTCGAAGCTTTAAAAAGGTCTTTTCTTGGTGGGGCGTTTAGTAACGCAGCCATGGAGGTTTTGTTGCCTTTCTTTTGCTACACTTCTAAGGTTTATTATTGACTGATAATTCAAACCTTTAAAAAGGTCTTATCTTGGCGGGTCATTTATTGTAACGCAGCCATGGAGGCTTTTGTGGCTTTCTTTTGGTGCTTGTAGATGTTGAGTGGTCTTGGTTCTGTGGCTTTGCTCAAGGCCGGTTTTGGTTCTATCGTCGTTTTGTGTCCCGAAATGAATATATATGATTACTATCACAAAGCGGCAGCATGACTGTCGTCGCAGGTTTTGAAATAGTCTTGCGGTCCTTTGTTTGTTGCTGGTGGCGCTTATCGTGTACATAATTTTAGCCTTCTCCCTTTCTATAGGCGATGATGATAATATCTTGACCAATGCGTGTACATTTCCTTGGCCCGCATCTTGGCAGGGCAGTCATATCGAACGTATGACTGCAGCCATGTTGGTTGCCTGGTATCGCTATTGTATACATATATCTGAGCCTCATTTGTTATCATTATTCATGTGTTTTTGTGACTTGTAACGTGTTAGTGAAAGTCTGGATTACGTGAGAAATAAACGTACGTTTACGCAATATTCGTTGTGTGTATTTAACAGGTATGTATTACTGTTACTGTATGCTAGATCAGGAACCATGAATAATGAACATAAAAGGTTTCGCAACAAATAATGTCACCTGCCAACTACCATGTATGTGTTGCTATATCGGTAGGTTCTAATTCTAATACTGTAACAATACTATTTGGAATGCCACTATCCTCATATTGTATATACGCTTATATTACCTGTCAGAATCATAGGTAACTGCATTTTTGTAATTAAGGGGTGTTTGGAATTGTCCGTATGTATGCAGTCGGAAGGAGTGGAATCTTATCCAACTGAATAATCGTGTCGTCGATTGGAATCTTTCCACTCGGTAGAATATTGAAATCTTCATTTTCTAATATTGATACGAGATGTTTAAGATATTTCCATGTTCTAATTCTCTCCTCGAATTCCTTTCGTTGTCACAATGGTCTAGCAATACGTCTGGTGCAGACCTTTGCACAAAGACTCTTGAAATAGCAAAAGGAATTTGAGGGGGCGATTAGATGGGTCTCGTTATCCTGAACATCGCGTGTCAACATCAGCGACTGAGGATTGAAGTGTACTTCCGAGTGGAAAGAGTCTACTCGATGACACAACAATATTCAGGTATGAAACAAAAGGAACCTTCGGGGAGTACAACTTGTGCGGGTACAAGTTTCAAGAACTGGGTCATGTTTTTGAGGTACGTAAACATGTCTCCTTTTATTTATTACATTATTAATATTATCATTCATCAATGGCTTTTTAATTAGTGTTTGTTTACAGTTTCAGTTAATGAAAAATAAAGGGGAAAAAAATCAGACATGATTTTGTATTGATTTATTTGGTTTCCAGTTTAGTTGGCTTATAGAATAGATCTTACATCACGTTCTACAACTTTTGCGAACTGTGGTTGCATCTAAGGATGGTGTTCGGGACCAGCTTTCTGGCTGGAGATCCGACCCTCAGTTTAGTGAAACTTTATTTAACTGCATTTTTTTCGTCAACATTTAGGGGGCGCGAATTAAAAGAATCCTGCTAAAGTCATTTTTTTGTAGCTAAATGACGACTGTGCAATAGCAGTCCAACATTTGTCGGGCTAATCTTACGGGGCACCACAGTCGAACCATTGTTGTAAGGATTGTCTGCTCCTGCAGGTACATGTATAGACTTACTAAAGTAACTTTTGCGCTGGTCGAGGTTTAAGTTACTCAGAAAATACAAATATTTTAGTTTTTTATATATACATACTTCTACTTAATCGATAAACTGTGCATTGACCGACACGATTTGCAAATAAAGTAAATAAACAAAGCCTGAAACTGTTATTTTTAACACACACAGTTTGTAACGCTCTAATGGTAAGGCTTTGTCGCTTTCATGCGCTTTCGGGAGACTCACACACACAACGCTATACCGACGCATATAAATTTGCTCCTGCTGTAGGAATTAATGAAGGTTCAGAAAAAGTTTCTAGCAGTACGTGTAGCACCAACAGATAATCGCATCGTCGAATGCCAAAAGTAAGTCAGCCACGATTTGTAACACTGACTTGGTTTATCACGCTCACGCGATTCCAGCCTGTGATTGAGCATGGTAAAATGCCATTCTTCAAAAGCCACTTCCTCTTATTTTGATTTGTATAACATTGCATACAAATAGTTATTGTTAGAAATGGCGTATTGGTATTCCTGTCTCTTTCAGGTTAAATAAAAGCATGCGCAGCAATGCTGTGACTGGCAATTGATGTTTTGCGTAAACTTTTTATTTAATGACAACAGGAAGAAAAGTTGCAGGTTCAGAGTGTGGATGTGAAACAAGCGGCAAGATTTCAACAACAAAATAAGTAGGGATGAAATAAAATTTAAGTCCTCATGAGTTGTATAGTACTACCAAGAATAATATTGTATTGTACTTAATCAACAATAATAGTAAACTTCGTGTATCCTACTTAATCATGTATCCTACTTAATCAACAATAGTGTAGCTGTTGTAATCCCAAATGGCAACAGGCATGACATTGTATTAAACACCTGAATGATTGCTTATGGATGAAATAGAAGTTAAGTCCTCATGAGTTGTATACAGCTACCAACAATGGTGTCGTATTGTTATTTAAGAAGTACATCTCTTGCTTTTTTAACACTACTAAAGATGTTCAAACAACCAAAAAATAAACAAATTGTCCGAACTTAGTGCAACGTATCCAAAGTGTCAACAAAATTTTTAAAAGTCGCGCATAGCAAGCGGGGGGTTTCACCGTTTAAATTAAAACTATACCAACAAATCAATCAGAACCCACTATTTAATTTTGGTCTATCATTAATGAATGCAATGTAAAGCCTTTTTACATGTCCACAATGTAGCTAAGAGGGCTCAGTATGGTAACGCCCAACAACATTGAGGCAGACGTGGCTCGCGTTGAGACTGCATTACCATACCACTACATCTCGTGTTGAATTTGCGTTGGGATTTACGTTGCTACAACAATGTAACTTGAAACATGCAAAGTGACAAAATTATTTACTTTTTACCCCTACAACGGTGACTTCGTTTGAAATATAAAAAAAATAAATAAACAAACACCCCCTGTACATTTTGAATTCAAAAAAATATATCTGATAATAAAAACTATAACTAATAACGGCTATTTTATTATTTCAAAATTTATTATTATTTTTTTCAACCCCCCCCACACACATATATATATATATATATATATATATATATATATATATATATATATATATATATATATATATATATATATGGAAAATATTAGCTACAATTTTGTACTAAAATGTAGGTCCCGATTTTTTTCATGGGTCCCTGAATCATTGCTAGTGTATTTTTATGAAAGATTGAATAATTGGCTACAAAAATTGTAATAAGTTATCCCTATATATATATATATATATATATATATATACTAGTAGTAAAACCCGTCCGATGGACGGGTATGACTTGTAGTTTTATTTTTAGGTTTTAGGAGAACAAATATATACTAAAAATAATTAAAAGTTAAATGAAACAATTTACAACTTTAATTGATGTTACCATAATATATATATATATATCCCGGGCATGACTTATAAATATCGTTGGCATATTTTTCTATTACGAAAGAAGGGTGGTAAAAAATGGTTGGAAAGTGTACATGTCGAAAGAAAGGGATTTCATTGAAATACATGATGAGTATCGTTGTGTTAATGGGTTTAGCTATTTGTGGTCTTTATTGGTGGGTCAATATTAGCTCTTTTTTGGTTTTTAAAAACATGAGTAGTTTTTTAATTTTTTTAAATAATGGGCGTACATGGAAATTGTTTTGATGTTTTTGTTATTTTAAAGTTTTTTGTTGTTTTGTTATTATTAATTTTTTATCATTATGCCTTTCACGATTTTGTTATTGTATGCAACAGGCTTGTATTTTTATCATTTTATGCAATAAACTTTTATATTGTTACCATTTGATGTAATTGACTTGTTTTATT
Source organism: Chrysanthemum lavandulifolium (assembly GCA_022545495.1). Classification (NCBI taxonomy): domain Eukaryota; kingdom Viridiplantae; phylum Streptophyta; class Magnoliopsida; order Asterales; family Asteraceae; genus Chrysanthemum; species Chrysanthemum lavandulifolium. The sequence continues at coordinate 304,320,685 of CM040238.1, read as the reverse complement.
TACATAAATCCGTGTAGTAGTTCATCATGTTAATAATGTAAATAAGATTGGAGAATTTACAGTAAATCCGCAGGTAAGTTTAAAAAATCAGTCACATTAAATGAACATCAATCAATTGAATGGCATTCAAATGGATGATACCATATACGTGGTAAAATGGGTGGGTACGCATCCATAGTTCCATGCAGTAACAGCCTAAACAGGTAGTATAATTCGACAAGCTGATTTGACATACCAACACTTTTTGTCTTCTTTAAAAAAAATAATACTCTGCATTATAACTGAGTACAGAGTAACGAAGCTATCGTTACAATAATGATTCATTTATTTGAGTAAAGATATCGTTACAACAAGGGCTAGCACAAACCGTTTACTTTAGTTCCATTTTAGCTAAAACAATTAATTTTACATTTGACCCATTAACAATAAAACATAATCCAAATCAACAAGTTTATTAGTAATGATAGGCCCTCTTGGTGAGACTGTCATATTCCGTCAACTACAGTCTCGGATAAGAAGTCAGAGATGTGAAGATTATATATAATGGATTGATAGCAATATAAACGCACTTTAACATGGTTCCAAGAACAATCACCCCAAAGAGATTGAGCGCGCCCAGACCACCAACCATGGCCCTCTCCGTGTTGCTTATTTTATTGCATTGTGAGCACTAATACATGTCAAGAGGCTAAAGGCAAACACAATAAGGTAAGAGATAGAGGTGACAACATCGACCCTTTTACTTATGTATGAGTTCTTCGGGTTCTTTAACGGGTCTAACAGGTAAAATAACATTTAATAGTTTACATTTTTATTCAAACAAACCTCCTAACATAAGATTATACTTTTTTGTAATTAAACTGGACAGATGATAGTCATAACAAAAAATAAGCCAACTTGTCAACCATGCCATCTCTATAAACTATAGAAGGGATTTAGAAAGTAATAGGACCTGAAAATCCCATTTATTTTCCTTGAAGAACTTATCAACTCCTCCCACCCATTCACTAAATCTTCTCCCCATGTATTCCTTCCTACCACCTGTTTTTGCAGTTGTACGCTAAAGTGATGAAAATCGGTACAGGATGTTCCCCTGAACAGACACGTGAGATTTAGATAAAGAAGAAAGATACAGCTGCAAACCTTACTGACATAAATCAATAGACGGATGAGACTGCTGGAAATAGATACTGTGTTGGGTGGAAAAATGGGCAAGTCGGGCGGGTTGGGTAACATGTCACAAGAGGCTATCTTTTAGTACGACGGCTGTATGGGCCAGGTTAACAAAATTATGTCCTTACAACAAAAATCCAACTTTTCATTAAGTATGCCTTATGTATTTGCATACATTACGGTGATTTCCCAATTCCCACCTGTTTGACCCACTCAAACGTTTGGCCTATTACAGATAAAAATATAATATGGGTGCTATTAAATTGGTAGGTAAAAATCTTCAATTATTGCAAATTATATTTACCTAAGTAAAGTTTTGTTCACGTACCAACTTCCCCATGGTTCGAAACTTTGATCCTAGTGTTCATACCACTAAGTTTATTGCATTTTGTGGGTCTTTTGTTAGAAAAAAGTAGTGTGTCAAACCAAGAGAAGCGGTATATCAAGAGACTTGGTTAGAAAGATATAACCGGTAATAAACAATTGTTAGGAATTAGAAATTCCGGTATTAAAAGTCGGTCACCTCAAGTATATGTAATCGTTAGAAAGCTCGTAGTCGTAGTTCTTTTAAGTTAAGTAGTATTTAGTTAAGTAACACCGTGGAGGACAGACGGGTCTTTACCAGCTGTATGCACGATCCACGACCCGTTGTGTGGCGTTTATGTAAGACTATAAATACTCTCTACCTCCCAAGGTAGAGAGTTGGAGCTCATAATAATATCTTTCACTTTCTCTCACTAAGTTCCCTAAACCTCTAACTTTCTCTCTAGAATTCCATTCATCGCCACTTTGTGTTATGGTTTGATGTGTATGTGAAAACTAATATCCTACAATTGGTATCAAGAGCCATGGTTAGATCATATCTTGCACATCTTTGGATTTCTAGTGGTTTTAGGTGGTTTTGAGTTTGAAAAAGTTTAGTGGTTTGTGCATCATTTGGTTGATTTCTTGTGTTAAAGCTTGGATTTTGTTAGTACTTTTATGTTTAGAATCATCACAAGTGTTTAGGTTTTCATTTGGTAGCTTGAATCATCTTGGTTGGGTTGTTTTGGATTGAAAAGTGATGTTTATGTTGTTTTTCTTGCTAGCGACTTGATATACGGAGTTGTTTCTTAGTAGCGACTTGCTTCACAATTTTGTAGCGAGTTCGGTTTTGGAGCTAGCGACTTAGACCTAGCGATTAACGGTACAAGTAGTGGACTCTCCACTACGGGTAGCGACAGTGTTAGCGACTTGGTGCATGCGAGTTGCTCTTTAGCGACTTGAATCTTTAGCGACTTGAGTAGCAATTCTTGCCAAAATTTTGCTAGCGACTTGAGGCTTAGCGAGTTACTACTTAGCGACTTGCATTTGTTTAGCGACTTGGGACTTTAGCGACTTGGTGGTATAGCGAATTAGGTGTTAGCGACTTGGTGCATTATCTTCTAGCGACTTGGGTGATTGTTTACGGTTTCTCTTGATTTAGTAAAATCCGTGAAAGAATCTATTTCCGGTTTAATCATAGAGTTATAAAATCCGTATAATCTGTTAACATGTCTACCAACGTTTCTACTATCATCTCCTTTGTTGCGAGGATGTTCAAGCGGTGGTTCGGATACTCGTCCACCCATGCTTGCAGAGCCGACTACGATTCTTGGGCTCAACGAATCAGTTGTCTTGTCTTGGAAAGGAAAATGGTGTCAACATTCTCAAATCCATTGATGAAGGACCGTATCGAGTTGAAACGACTAGAGATATACTTGATACTAATGAAGATGGAACTCCTATTTACGGAATGGACGGACCTAAAATGTATGATGAGCTTGATGATAAGGAGAAAAGAGATTCGATGCGAGATATCGGGGCTTAACATTGTTCTTCAAGGTCTTCCTAAAGACATCTACAAGGCGATCAATCACAACACGAAGCAAAGCGGTATGGGATAATGTCAAGATGCTTCTCTCGGGTTCGAATTAACTATGGAAGGCAGAGAATCACAACTCTATGATGAATTTGAACACTTCAAGATGAAACCGGATGAGAGTGTCTATGAGTACTATGTGAGATTTCATAAGTTGGTGAATGATATGAGGAACATCGAATGACTATGCCTAACATTCATTTGAACTCAAAATTTGTGAACAACATGAATCCCGAATGGCACAAGTTTGTCACCTCTGTGAAGCTCACTAAAGGATTGAAGAATACAAACTATGAGCAACTCTATGCCTTCCTCCTTGAGAATGAGAGACATGCTATGTTTGAAAAGATGATTCTTAATCGGTTCAAAACCAACCGAGGAGAGACAAGCTCGTCTAATGACTCAAGCGCCTTCTACTCAAACATCGGAATCACAACCAAAGCCTCACAAGTCATACCCATGGGTAATGGTAATCACAAACTCATTCACGATCCTATGTTCAAACAAGGCGATCTTTGATGCACACGTGGGTAACATCATTAATCAACTAGCTCTTACGATTAGTCAAAACATGAATTCTCTCCCACAAACCAACAACAACCTCGAGCGACATCTAACCCACACAATCAAGCTCTTGTTAAAGATGGGAGGATCGTGGTGCAACCGATTCGGGAAAAGCAGTATGATCGGGGAAGAGGTGGGGTGGTAGAGGTTATGTTGGTAATCGAATCGAGGAAGGAATGGTAATCAAGGTCAAGCTAAGCCGATCAAATGTTATAAGCGTGGTGGTGAGGACACATTGCAAGGCGCACATCTCAAAGCGTCCACGAATCTTGATTACTTGAGAGATAAGATCTTGCTTGTACAAGCTCGGGATAATGGTCTTGCTTTGGATGAAGAGGAATTGTTGTTTCTAGGCGAGGGCAATGCCAAGACCTATGATGCGAGATGTGGATGAGCGGCCTATTCGGAGATAGGTCACAATCATCGAATGCCTTTCAAGTCGTGATTGTGATGCATACGACTCGATGTGGATGATGGACCCTCTGCACACACAATTTTATGGCTAGCATTTCTCCAATGGTTTCTCCCAAGGTCTCTTCTTCACCACAAGGTGGCTCATCCAAAGACAAACTCATCTCGGAGGTATTAAAACTATCGATGATCTTGATGTGCAGCGGATGCATGACAAAGTACAATCAATGAAACTATTGAATCAAATGTTGAAAATATGGGTAATATCAATATTGTCCCATATGATCAATATGTGAAACAAAGTGAAAGTGAAGTTGTACCAAGTGATGCATCTTCTGCGATCAACAATGACTATGTTTTTGATGAATACTTGCATGTGCCTCGATGATTACGTAATTTACGAACTAAATGCCTATAAAGAGCGTGTTGCTATTTATGAACAACGTGCAAAATTTGAGTTGACCACTCGTGAGCGCGGAAATGGATGACCAAGTGCGTACAATCATTAGAAAAAGTAATTTTAGAAGAAGTATTGAAACAAGAATTAAATTCCTTGCAAGAAAAGCTTTCTAAAGCGCTAAGCAAAAACAAGAACTTCAAGAAAATGTGAAAATGCTTAAGCAAGAATTTAATGCAAAGGAATCAAAACTCTTGAGAGACTTTTCTAATCGAAAACTTTGAAAAACAAACTTGAAAACAAGTTGTACATACAAGGAAACACCATTGATTGCTCACATGATCACTAAGCATAGAGTTCTAGCGATAAGCATAGTGTTCCCATTATAGATAAACCCAACCACGAGTGCGGAAAGATAGCAAAAGCGACTCAAAGTGTGATCTATGATGGCAATGAGATTCTTAAACCTAGACAAAAACCTAGTTGCGTTGAGTGCGAGGATGATAAGAAATTAGATGAAATCACTAGGGAGAAGATGAATAAGAAACTAAATGATCCTAAATGCAAAGAGAAAAAAGTAATTATCACTCCCATGACTACAAGAAGGAAAAGCTGGATTTCCTTGAACAAGTTTAAGCCTCGAGACATTGTTGACTCCCGAACAAGTTTTACGGAAAATGGATTTAGATAAGAAAAGTGAAAATATTGTTGAAACAAACCCTCCCTTTGGAAAATGCCTAGAAGCATTGTGTATCCTCCTAATACACCAATGCATCTTGTTCCGAGAACAATTGCCACTAAAAGCAAGACCTTAATTAGCCAATATGTTATATTTCAACTATTTGTTGATTTTGAGAAAACTTGCAAGAAAAGGATCACACCTTTGGTATAAGCGAAGGAGAAAGGGTTTGAGCAAATGAAAGAATGTTATTTAAGCGAGGTCATGCCTTTCTTTAAACTTCTAAAGATCACTTTGAGAGTCTTAAAAGGGATAGAAAGCGATATTAAGGGAATGGAAAAGGAATTTGATGCAATGATAGTTGAAGTTAGTGACTATGGCGTGCACTAAAATATAATGAGATTGAGAGGAAGAACTTGCATACATTAAATGAGACTCTTATTCTTGAATGTGTTGCTCAAGATATGTTTTCTTTGCTTCAAATTGCTCTATTAATGCTTCCCAATTTCATGAACTATCTGTTGCCACGAAAGTCTCCATGATCGTGTCATTGAGCTTGAAAAACTAATTCTAAACTAAGCGAGAAAATTGAGCTGGATGATCACGACAATTTGGTTAAACATTTTTCTAAACTAGAAGTTGAGCATTTTAATTTACAACTAAAATATCAACATCTTAAAGAAAATGTCAAAACTTCAAATATCAAGACATCCTCGGATGCTCGAGTTTGATGCGAGTTTTCAAATTAACAAGCGTGATGAGCAGATTCAAGCTCATTGCAACACGATCGAGAAAGTTGAAAGCCCAAATCTCTCAATTAAAGGGTCAAGCGAACAATATGACGGGCTCCCAAATGCCTCCTCCTTTAGACTCTCGAGAATTCTCAAGCGTTTCATCTTCAAAACCTAGTAAATGCATTACAAAAGAAAATGAAAGTTTTCTAGAAGAAAATGAAAAGGTTAAACGTCATTTCAATGAGTTATTTGAATCAATAAAGGTCACTCGTAACAAAATAACGAACAAATAGCTTCATTGCAAAGGAAATTGAGAATCGAAGAGTCGGGTAAAAGGAAAATGCCTATGACCAATGGGAGAATGGTGTATCAAAGGTTCACTCTTGTAATAAATATGCTTTATGCATGAAATATGTCCTCCTCATCTCGGGAACAACAAACTTCTTTGTTCAAACATACTTCTCATCCCTTAAGGATTGCCTAGAATGTCTGCGTGAGATTGTTGAAGAGGATAAGTTAGAGAAACCTCATGATAATGCAATTGGACATGCATGCTTATATGCCAAACGATCTCAAGAAATCTTAGAATGCTTGATCACAATATGCCCAAAGTCATTAGGTGAGAGAGTTAATCCTTTGATTCCATGCTCGATGCCTAATGCCAAGTATGATATTCATTCGATTCCCAATGTTTTGAATGTGAACCGTAGTGTGCCTTTAAGTAGTTGATTCGGATCATCAATGCTAAGAAAGAGAACTCAAGTGTGCCTTCTAGGAGTACAAATCTCGGTACTTCTAGTTTTAAGAAAGTGAACCTTAGTGTGCTGCATGTAGTTCGGATCGGCACATCTAAGCGGTGATGCAAAGAGTAGTAAAACCAACTAATGTTCCCATTCCTCTACAGGGAGTGTCGGTGACATTAAAGGGAGCGGTCAAAGTCTCAAGACAATACAAGGAATGATAGGACCTCGCAAGCTAAGAATGTGCCTTTGGAAAGAGTAGAAGAACAATCTAGGAACTTTAAGTTTGAACCGAATAAAGCGAATCGTGTTGATTCTAGTATTAGCCATAGGCGTCTTGTAATTAATTGAATTCGATACTATTTGCAAACCTTGTATTGATGTCTGCTTGAATTACATTTCTAATCATGAATGTGGTGTTAATGTTACGCCTAATGATGTTAATTGTCCGATTAATATTGTTAATGCTAAAATTCATGCTAAGAAGGCTAAAAGGCAAAAGCGAAAGAAAGTTAGAAAGCGGTGGAAACCCGGGAAGAACATTCGATAAAATAGGCTATTATTGGATACATTGGTCATAAGACTAATCGAGATAATGCCCACTAGAAAATGGATGCCTCTTGGTAGAACTATTCCCTTAAGAAGTGAGCACTGCTGTGAGCAGGGCTATCTGAGACACTAATCTTGCATCTATTCACAATGATTCCATTGCCTCATTTTACGATATGAATGCTTCTATTTACGATGTGGGTGTTCCAACCATTGTTACTAACCAAATGGAACCCATTCTTGCATGGGGATCCCAATTATCGATTATCCATTCTTATGCATGTTCAGCTGCGGATCGTTCAAATCGTTACGTGGTACACGGACTCAGTTTGTTCCAAGCATATATTTGGCGACGGTCACGGCTCATGAACCGTGAGCAAATTCATCGGGGCTATTAGATTCGGGAATGATCATTTGGTGCTATTATGGGTTATGGAGACTATGTTGTTGGCAAAGTGTTATCTCGAGTTTACTATGTAGAAGGTCTTGGTCACAACTTGTTCTCTGTTGGTCAAGTCTGCGATTCGGATCTAAGTAGCCTTGAGAAAACATACACCTTCGTTAGAGAACTTGATGGTAAGGAACTTTTAAGAGGTTCACGTGGTTCAAATCTATACACCATCTCCATCGAAGATATGATGAAGTCTTCTCAATTTGCTTCTTTGTCAAAGGCTTCTAAAACAAAGTCATGGTTATGGCATCGTCGTCTCAATCACACGAACTTGGCACCATCAATGATCTCACGAAAGGACTTAGTTGTAGGTTTACCTAGACTCAAGTACGAAAAGGATCATCTTTGTTCGACATGTCAATTGGGAAAAAGCAAAAGTATGCCCATAAACCCAAACCTACTAACTCATCATCACGAAGTTCTTCATATGATTCATATGGATTTATGTGGACCAATGAGGTGCGAGAATATCTTTGGGAAGAAATATGTGTTAGTTGTGGTTGATGATTACTCTAGATTCACAGGTCAAGTTCTTAAGGACAAAGGATGAAACTCGATATCATCATCAAACTCATCAAGCATTGCGAGTTCGACTTAACAAAACCGTCGAATTATCGAGCAGACAATGGGCGGGTTTGTCAACAAACAACTTAGTGAATTCTATGAAAGCGTTGGAATCGACCATCAAAGAAGTGTTCCACGAACTCCTCAGCGAGCGGTGTAGTTGAAAGGCGAAATCGAACTCTTGTTGAAGCCGCTAGAACAATCTTGATTTACTCAAAGGTTCCAATGTTTCTACGGGGTGAAGCAATTGCCTTGCTTGCATGCTACACACAAAATCGTTCCACGATTCACCTTGTTCATGGAAAAACTCCATATGAACTTGTCCACAACAGAAAACCTAATCTCTCTTTCCTTCGTGTGTTTGGTGCATTGTGTTATCCAACTAATGAGGTCAAGACTTAGGCAAACTTAGGGCTAAAAGCGACATTGGAGTATTTGTAGGATATGCACCAAACAAAAGGGATACGAATCTACAACAAAAGAACCCGAAATATCATGGAAACAATTCACGTTACGTTTGATGGTGACCGGTCAAATGGCTCTGGACACTCGATTCGGGACCCGCACTTCAAAACAGTCCCATTGGTTCATCCCTTGTTCCAAACTCCTCTCAAGAAACTCCATATGTACCTCCATCGAAGATGATTTAAAGAAATTGTTTGATCCTATGTTTGATGAACTTTATGATCCAAGTACTAATGAGGTGTTGATCCTACAACAGAGGTGCTCATATTCACGTGAATGAAGTCAATCCTCGGTCTCAATATCTTTAAGTCAAGAAGCGCCTCTGCTGATCCTTCCGTCTCATCAACAAATCATCATTCTTCAAATGTACATCATGGGCCATTTACGGCATCAATGATGAAGTTAATCCCTTTGCTACTCACGAAGATGCTCCATTTGAAAACATATTTGCTCTGAATCATCATCGAACCATCTTCTTGAGGAGACATCGACTCTGCTACCTCGGTCCCTCAACAAGCCACATGAACACCTTAGAAAATGGACTCACGATCATCCACTAGACAACATCATTGGAAATCCCTCTCGTCTGTATCAACACGGAAACAACTTGCAACCGATGCCTTATGGTGCTTCTTCAACTCCGTACTATCTAAGATCGAACCAAAAGATGTTAAAACCGCCATGAATGAAGATAGTTGGTTCAATGCCATGCAAGATGAAATTCATGAGTTTGATCGACTTGATGTATGGGAGTTAGTACTGCTCAGGCGTGCTATGATTATTGCTCTTAAATGGATCTTCAAAGTGAAACTTGATGAGCATGGTGATGTGTTGAAGAACAAGGCTCGATTAGTTGCTAAAGGATACCGTCAAGAGGAGGTATTGACTTTGAAGAATCTTTTGCTCGGTTGCTCGAATCGAGGCAATCGAATCTTTTCGGCTAATCTTGCTAGTAAGAACATGGTAGTCTATCGGATGGATGTGAAGGCGGCATTTACGAGCGGAGATCTTAAAGAAGTCGTCTCGTCGACCAACTGAAGGATTTGTGAATCAAGAGCATCCTACTCACGTTTATCGTTTGAAGAAGGCTCTTTACGGTTTAAAGCAAGCTCGAGGGCATGGTATGATACTTTGTCAAAGTTTCTTCTATCTACGGATTTAGCAAAGGGCGATTGATCCTACATTGTTCACCGAAGTCGAGCAAACATTTAATTCATGTTCAAATTTATGTTGATGATATTATTTTTGCCTCGGCGGACCCAATGGAATGTGATCGTTTTCAAATGAAATGAGTTCAAAATTTCAAATGTCAATGATGGGACAAATGTCATTTTCTTGGGATTACAAATTTCACAAAGTCCGGAGGCATTTTCATAAATCAATCTAAATATGCAAGAGAGATCTTAAAGAAATTTGGATTTGATTCAAGTGACCTGTTGACACCCCATGATTGATCGAACCAAACTAGATGAGGACCACTCGGGGATCATGATTGACCAAAGCGAAATATCGTAGTATGATTGGATCACGATGTACCTCCTTGCTAGTAGACCAGACATCTTGTTCATTTGTTTGCATGTGTGCTAGATACAGGCTAAGCCTACTAAAAAGCACCTTGAAGCGATTAAGCGGGTCTTCGGTATCTCAAGGAACCATCAATATGGGTCTTTGGTACCGAAGGACACCGGTATGTCACTAACGACCTATCACGAGATCTTGATCATGCGGTGTCAAGATACTCGTCGAAGTACATCCGGAGGTGCTCGGTTTTGGGTGATAAGCTTGTGAGTGGTCTTCAAAAAGCAAATGAGTACTTCTATTTCCTCTGAGGTGAATACATAGCCATGTCATCTGTTGTGCTCAAATCTTATGGATGAGATCTCGATTATCGACTATGGCTTTGAATTCAACAAAATCCTCTGTCTTGTGATAATAAAAGTGCTATTGCTCTCTCATGCAACAATGTTCAACACTCAAGAGCAAAGCATATCGACATTCGACATCATTTCATCGGGGAACAAGTGGAAAAAGGTGTGGTGGAACTCTATTTTGTGAGGTGCGAATATCGGTTAGCGAGACATCTTCACCAAAGCTCTTCCAAGAGAAGCGTTTTGAGTTTATTCTTCCACGTCTTGGCTTGAAAAGCCTTCAACGAAACACTCAAGCGTCTTGAGGAGGAAGGCGAGGAGTAAAGGTCTATCTTCATCTATCTCTTGTATATATCTATTGAAAATCAAAATACAAAATTATAAAACCCTCAAAAATCAAATAGAAAAATATAAAACTTTCAAAATCCATAAAAATTTGAAAAATTGAAAAATCTTCAAAAATATTGTCATTTTGTCATGTTTTCTCGGTTCGATAATATCTACGGTCTTTGTCTTTGTCATTCAAAGAATGACACGGGACTTTAGATGTTGTTCGAATTAAAAAAAAAATAAAAAAAAAAAAAAAAAAAAAAAAAAAAAATATTTTTGGGAGAAAGAGAAACAATGGTTTATTGTCATTTCGGCGATAACCGCTTTTCAAAAAAAACGAGCCATACTTTATCATGTTTTCAAAATTCCATGCTCGATTCTATAAACATTTATCTCTTTGAAAACTAAGCGCTTTGAAAAATAACTCGGTCTCTATTTTTGATAATCATCGGGACTTATTTGTCAAAATCTCTATCTCTCAATCAACAACCTATGTCATTGATTGAGGGAGAATGATTTCAATTAAATTAAAAAGTTATTTGGCATTAAATTGTTTTCAAAAGATGTACATGCATGTTTTATCAATGGAGTTTAAAGTCTTAAAATCCGATCCTTATCGATTAAAACGCTTTCATAATCAAGTCACAATTCTCCTTAAAAGCTTTCAAAATCAATTTAAATCTATAAGAGATCACAAATCTCAAATGATTTGATAATTGTGATCGGGGAGAATGTGTGATTTAAATTGGATTTAAGCGATAATTCGGTAAATGGTTTTATAAGGATGTACATGTTATCCTTCCGCATGTGACAAACGATTTCAAATTTTCAATGCACATGTTGAGGGAGCATCTATCTTAAACCTATGATTTGAAGCGTGATCATTTATCTCAATGTGCGGGTTCCTCTAGTATGTGCAAAACTCTTTTCAAACCTCGAGGCACATATTGAGGGGAGCAAATTATGGAAACCTCATCCTTCCGGAAATGCTTTATCTACTTGATTTGATCAAGGAAGTGATGGTGATATCTTTTAGAAAATGGTAATCAAAGTAATTTCTTCCTCTTGCCTCCGTGTGCAAAGCGATTTCAAACATTTGATGCACATGTTGAGGGAGCACTTATTCTAAAAATATCAAAAACAATTCGGTACAAAATGTTTTGATAATATATCACAAGTATCGGATTGATTTTCAAATGGTTTTCAATTGGTTCCAATGGCGGATGAACAATACCAAATAGACCGACCAACTTTACTTTATATGCGGTGATATAAGGATGATAAGGTTAGGTATTGGTTCCCATGATCCATGAGCCGGAGGGATCTACCGAGGACAATCCACTAGTTAGTGTAGAAGTCCTTAGGTATGATGATAAAAGGAGAAAAGTGAGATATGGGAAGAGTGCGGATGAGGAGAGCAATCTTGGAACAAACCCAACAAGGTTCTTGCTATGAAGTCTCGGTAAGCTTGAAGGGTTGAAGAATTAAAAGAATTGAATGAGAAAGGGTGAAAACAAATAGCCCTCCATTTATTCAACCTTAGGGCGAAACCGGGTTCAATTCATATACTCTTGATGGTAACATCGGTATTGAAGACAAGGCGTCATGGACCCGGTGGCCTTGCTTGCACTTCAACTTTCCAAACCACTCAAGTTCCTCTTAAAAGGACTTGTTTCATTCTCACGGGAACCGACATTATCTATCGACTTTCTCTTAGAGATTGTTGATATTGAAGAAGGAGACCCTCTCCCTAGTCTCGACACGGGATCCAAATATGCACAAATTGAGTCTAGAGCCACGAGATCATCAATAAATCTCATTAGGACACTTTCAATGAAGACTCTGTTTCACACAATGTGGAAAGAGATTATATCTTGAGTCCTCGCATTATCCTTGTGGTATTGCGGAACATCCGAGTGATGTGTGATACATATTCACAATGAAGATGGAAAACCTTACGGAGCCAACATCAAACAAGCTCTGGTAGGTGGCATGTGAGATCTATTATATAGATCAACCATGTGACAAGCGAGCAGAAACAATGGGCGATTCAATCTCTTGAATCAATCTGGTTCGAGTTATGGATTGCGGATACCTTTGAAAAACCGGTCTTTGTGCTTAACAACTCTTTTCTTTAGCACATCGACCGTGTACTCATTTTCAAACCAAAAGGTGTTTTATGATTGATAATTGATTTTCAATAAAACCTTCGTTGTATTGCAAAAACAATTTCTATTGAGCAATACGATTGTTTTCAAATCTCTTTTCATCAATCGGTGGACTTAAATTATTTGGTTCACTCACTCCGTGTTGTCTTCTTTGAGATGTTCGGTTTGAGAACGACTAGAGCATTGCGAAACCTGTCAAGGAAATTCTTGAATTATACGATCACAGGCGGTACATGTCTTGATCAGCGGGGAACCGTGGGCGTGTACCTCAATTCAACGAAAGTGATCAAAGACACTTTCGTGCGATTTATTGCTAGCTGTTGTATGCGGTACACCGGCGTTTGCGGTGATCGAATGAAGCGGTCAATCCATAGCCGCATGCTCACTTAACACATTCATCTCAAAAGAAATCATGATTAGTGCATCAATGACTCGATATTTTCACTCCATGCTTACGCTTCTGCTGCGCCAATATCATGAATCAACTAAAGCTTCCGCTACTCGATGAGAAGATATCATGATCCGAATGTGAGCATGTCGGTCCTAAAGTCACAACATCACATAATACCAACACCACAAAGGATGTCTCGAGATTTTTGATGGTGATGATCTCAAAAGTGGCTCAAATTTATTATCACGTGGATCGGTAAAGACCTCCACTTGGAGTAACCAAACATGCAATGTGAAGAATCAATGACTACGAGCTTAGGAGCAAAGGACTACATCAAGAATGCAAGAACAATTGTTAATGTAATATCTATTTGTATTCAATGTAATTTTAGTACATGATTGAGGTGACCTCCTTAGGGAGATTGTTAGGAATTAGAAATTCCGGTATTAAAAGTCGGTCACCTCAAGTATATGTAATCGTTAAGCTCGTAGTCGTAGTTCTTTTAAGTTAAGTAGTATTTAGTTAAGTAACACCGTGGAGGACAGACGGGTCTTTACCAGCTGTATGCACGATCCACGACCCGTTGTGTGGCGTTTTATGTAAGACTATAAATACTCTCTACCTCCCAAGGTAGAGTTGGAGCTCATAATAATATCTTTCACTTTCTCTCACTAAGTTCCCTAAACCTCTAACTTTCTCTCTAGAATTCCATTTATCGCCACTTTGTGTTATGGTTTGATGTGTATGTGAAAACTAATATCCTACAAACATCACCGGTTGCAAGTTCAAAGCATATGCATGCAAATGACCACAAATCGCCAGATGTCAGTACTTGGATCCTAAGAACCTCGGGACATCTGTATTGTCTAGTTTGGATATCACCGATGAAGGCGCTTGTAAGTCCGGCATGCATTACCAAAATCAACCGACTTGCACTTAATGTCAACCTCGCCAAAAGCTTACGCCTCATCGAGCGGCTCCTCTTCCACGAAGTTCGGTTCCTTGGCGAGTTTCCTTCCTTCGAATGATTGGTTTTGCATCGATGGCGTGGCGCTCTTCAATGGAGTGCCCATTTGATTTTCCATCAATAGAAGAATCAACAACATGAGTCTCGTGATGCCTTGACTTCCTCGGACTCTTCCTATCCAGTCCCATTTTGGGAAGCTTTCTTAGCCTTTTTCCTGATTTTCTTTTTCTGATTCTTCGTAAGATCACCATTGTAAACCTTAAATTCTTTAGTAACCCCAGATTCAGCCAAACTATTATCCTTACTGGAAGAAAGGATGAGGGGTGCCCCTGTTTTTGTCCTATCTCTTTCCGGATCAATCATAGACAAAAGTAATATATTTTCCGGCTTAAGATCCGTACGTAAAATCGAAAGTTGGAGATGCAAGTAATCCAAACCCCCTAAAACATGGAAGCAAATCTCCTTCACCTTAGAAAGAGGAACCCCTCTATAATCTGAATAGTTGATCAACGTCAACAAATTGTCACTCAGATACTCAAAAACCATACAAACATCTTGCCTGTTCGGTCCGAATGTTTAAAATGATCAAAAGCTTCACAACGACCTTTTTATCATCGGGATCCCCTCTATCTCGCTTCAATATCGTAATCTCATTCATTGCCGCCTTTGTATAACGTTGAGCACTCTTTTGTACTTTCAAAGCTACATATCTCTACAAACACAAATCTGATATAATCCTTCAGTTCATCAGCTCAAAACATCATATATCCAAAATACAGCGTTACAAGCAACACTTTAAACTATACAAATTTATGTGACAATTCATACCAGCATTTGAGCTTTAATCCAACTAAGGGGTTTCTTTGTCTATACTTATAAAAAAAGCTTATGGCTTAAGCAAAAAAATCATTTCTAAGCGGCTTTAGCATAAATCTATGGTTCCATCCTCAATAAGCTATCAAGCAATTCTCAATGAGTAATTATACAAGCTTATTGCAGTATGATAATACAAGACTGGCTCGACTCGAGCCGAGATGCTTTAAAACTGCTTAAATTGTTTCTTAAAATATGTAGATCGACTTATCGAGAGTTGCATGTGTTTGTCCTGATTCAATCAAAAAGAGTCGAAATAAAGTTATTAAAAGGAATATCAAAAATACTTACAGAGCCTAGTTTTATGCTATCTTCACGATACTTCATTCGTGAAACCTTGTTTTAGTCCATCCCTAGGTCGTATACTTGATATCAATTAGTCATGTAATTTAAGGGGTAACACAATGTTTTATAAATAAGGAAATAATGCAGCCTTGTCATTACAGTCAGATGTTGGACTTATAACCATGATCTGTAATGGTCCACTTATAACCATGATCTGTCTATTAACCAAATACTCTCAGCTTAAACAAACTCGATAATTGGTAAGTTCCACAACCCAAGCTAGTAAGAAACACGTAAATAACATACATGCATCCAAACACAAATGCACACATGAATCTTGATTAAAAATAAAGCAAGTAAAAAAGTAGACATACCGTTTCAAGGTATCCATAACAAAGGGTTAGGGTTATCCTTATTTGAAATACATTCACATCGGCGCCACAACAAATATAAATATTAAAGCTACAGAAATCAAATACACATGAACCGTGGATGTGGCACAACTTACAAAAAACAAAACTAAAATGAATGATGGACCTATGAAACATGCATACCTGAAAGATTACAGGTGTCACACTTTTGGAGCTCGAGGCATATCCATGAAAAGAGATGTTGCGAAAAATGATATACGCTTTTGTGCATCAAACTTTTAGGTATGTCCATTGTTGCACCTTTGACAGTAGGTCTTGAAAATTAGCAAACTTATTCCCCTATGGCCTCTAGGCCCATAGGAATGCCGAGACCTCACAGCTTGATAAGAGCCTAAATGTCCATGATAAGGTCTACATTAAGCATGCAATCAAGACCCATGAGTTTCATTATAACATTGCTAGTACCTGATATCTACTTATGAAGGAGCCAACGCTATATATTATCTCAAAAACTAAATCTTAACTGTTTCAAAAGATACATAAATTACAGTGTCCACTTCAGTAGCTATTATTAAAGACAAATTCAATATTACTACATTTTTCAATACATGTTAAATTATAAGAGAGGTGTAATAAACTATTAATGTATAAATAGTCCGATGCAGCAAATGAACAATATAAATGTTTGCATAAAAAATTGTTGAATATCATTGAGTACGACTTATAATATAGAATTTTTCTGTAGCAATGGTATGGGAAATATGAAAACATGAAAAATAAATATAAATAACAACAGATAACATTATTCTTTGTAAACATCATTGGCTCAAGACAAATCAAGCAATTCAATGCGCTAAGTATGTCTTTATGCAGTATGCGGGTCAAATCATGGGTCTTTTCCTTGGGGTTTTTGCTTGTCGAAGTGCAACTGTTCATGAGGAGGCAATGCTCGCTATTGGAGCCCTTGCTCGCTATTGGAGCCCTTGCATATTCAATGGGTCGACTTGTAAAGTATATGCCCGAGTTTCACAAGTATCCGGAAATGGGTCTTGAATTTTGAAGAGTACCAAGGGCCTTGGAAGACAAGGTGTTGCTATGGTGTGATGAGATCATGACCTAGCTTCTAAAGACACATTAAGAAACCGGTTGCACCGTTCGGTGAAACCACCATTTTTTCATGCTTTGGTGATATTCTGCGGCAATTGGAGAATTTTAAGAAATACTTGATGTATGCTATGCCGATGCTCCGAGTGCATCGAATTAACTTCAAACTGGTTGTTAGATCTACATAAGACATTCAAGTAAGCAACTCCAACTGCTTATCCAATGCGACTTATTTCACTCACAAATCAACATGATCGAGATAATTTATTTAATAGCAAAATCAAACACCCTAAAATTCTTACGTATCAAAGCAGAATAAGCGATAAGCAATTTTAATAAGCAATCCCAAACACCCCTAAAGAAGTAGTAAGTTTGTACTTACACCATCGAAGATCCGACTTATTTCCTGCAATAGACCAACCAAAGAATGACTTAAAAGAACACGCTTTCAAGCTGGATAGAACCTTTTTCAGGATGGCTTCCCACTACAAACCCACCTGAAATATAGTAGATATCAATAAATCTCATTTTAGTGTCTCATATAGACACATCAACATGAAGGTGCCTAACATAATCATAATCGTCAACAGTATACCTTGTGACCAATTAGGCTTAGATATTATAACAATTGCAAAGAAGAGGATAAATGCGCCATGGCTGTAAAGTTACCAATTTACCCCGCCATGTCTGCGAACACACTGAGAAGGTGAGGGAGTACGAAGTCACCTGATTGCAGAATGTTTATGCCGTGAAATAAAGTGCTAGAGGTTAGGCCCAAATCTATCTCAAGCAACATTCTCATCGATTTAATGACGGTGCATAACAATAATATTTACACTAATAATAAGCATACAAACCTTTAATGACTTAAATAAGTAAATTTCCATCGGTCCCGATCTCTTGTTACACCTAATGCAATGCTGGGTTGAAGCTCATGCTTAAAAGCACATCGTTTCCTCAAGCGCAAATGTACGGAAAGAGCCGATTTCCATAAATGTGAATTTTGAGATTTACTTTCGACCACATATACACTGCATAAAACATCGGTAAAAGTTTGATAAACTTATATTACTCGACAATGACTACTACCAGTGATCCCATCAAAAATTGTAGGATCAAAGATGGGGTGACAATCGGGTGATTCTCGAGGTTAAAATAACCCAAAAAACATTCCCTTTACCGTATTCAAAATAATAGTACATAAATAAACGGGTGAGGTCCAAATCATTAAGTATAAAGCAAGTATTTCACTAAAACACACAAAAGCTTACAGTATTACTAACCAAAAGAAAGCACAGAGAAGTCTTCTAATATGTATTTTCTTTTTCTACTATATTAAGTTTTACAGTGTTACATCAAAACACAGAATGTCAGTGATTTGACAAAATGAAACAAATAAGCACCTTAGCACAGATTTGTAAAGCATAACTTGTAACCTCCAAAATAGCATGTTCCAGGTGTATATATAACAATATAATAATCTAGAAAGAAAAAACATATAATCTTTCTGTAGTCCTTAAAAATAGTTAAATTTAATACTTGCTTCAAGCTTGAGACCATTAGACGGGTTGACTCACATTTCACATAACGAAGATATGCATGTAATTTTGTACCGTAAGGTCTGCCAAAGTGATGATAAAACCTCTCTTGCTTGCACCACAACTTCCTACGGTGCATAATCTATAAACCATATGTGAGAAACTCGGAACAATAAAGGCGTAAAAATATAACATTTTCTTCACGAAGGAATGTATTCACCTTATCTTTTAGAACAACGATTGTTACGGAAATCGCCTCCATCCAACACATTTTGACTTTTACATAAAATAAAAATAAATAATCGCACCAAACGTGTTTTGACCCATTGTGTGATCAATATACCTTTTCACTTTTATATTACGTTTCTATAATATCCATAAACTTTCAAGCATATGGTTCATAGTTAGTTCTAAATGTTACTTATATAAGGACAATACTCTGATTTTAAAAAATTCCAGTATCTATAGGTTATCCTTGACAGACATACATGGGCGGAGCTTTTTTTTTAATAAGCAAACAAAATGAGTAAGTAAGCAATCCCAAACACTCCATTACACGTACATATATAAGATAAGCAAGCCCGAAAACTCTTTAATTACATAAAGAATGAGTTCTTCTATACCCAAAATCCCAAACATTGAGGACTATGTGTAATATTTGCTCTTCGAAAACACAATAAACAATTACTCAATTCAGGAAAATTATCAAACACCCCAATACAAACTACCCATATTCAAAAGTGGTTAAACTGGTTGGTTACATTGAAAACAGAATTCTAAGCGACTTATGCTCATTAACAATTTCTAAGTTGTTTTGCTTTATATAAACACTCAAAGAGCTTAAGTCGCTTTAATATGCTTAACCAAACGCCTCTAAATAGCATATAAGGAGTTGTTTATTAGTAGTATCAAACATGACTTTTATAAAGTTCATACATCAAGAACACCTAATTTCATAAACCTTCTTAATCGACATAATTGAGTCAATTGAGCTCTAATATTTAAAAAGAAATAATGGAGAGAAAGATATGTCACCTGAATTGGGGTGTTTGCACTTTGAATGTAGAACACAAGCTATTCGATTAGGGAGGGCACTCAAACCACAGTTTGCCACATCTTCTAAACCCGTGCCCCACGAAAATTGAAACCTAAAATGCACTCCAAGCGTAATAGGACATATTTGTTTTACGAAAAAATAGGATAGAAAATTCATAGCATATATCAATTCTCTCATGAAGATCTCAATAAAGCGCAATCTCATGTTATCTATATACTTATGCAAATTATATGATTTACACTTCTCCAATACACTCTTTTAATAAAATATATGCCGTTAGAGAAAAGCAATTAAAATAAGACATGTTAACTACAAAAATATGAAAATTACTACGTAAAATACTATAAATGATTATTATCTTTTTATTACGATTTGATCATTGTCTTAGAAATACAAAAGGCAAACATATAACTGCAGGAGTCCAATTAGGATGAAACTTTGCTAACCCAACAGTATATCCATGGCCAACATATATACACCCATAACTTGCGGATACTCCGCTATATATAGTAGCTCGGTCTCATCGACCACAACACACTCCTGCTCGGCATCTAATGCACACAGCGGACCTTTCGCAGACATCGAACTCGCAAACATGACACCCCTAGTTAGGGGCACCGCCCTAGGCGTATCATTCCTTGGGTCTGCCGTGGTCCATAGAATCTGGCCTGTGTTTGCATCCAACGCCACCCATCCACCTGCGGTCGTGGTTTGGTTAGATGGTGCAAGTGTGAATGGCAACTGATCACCATTGGCACAGCCTACAAAATAAAATTATATGTGTTTAACAAAATAACAAACATGATTAAATAACTGCAAACCATTCTTGCTTATGTTTTATTAATTTAAAATCAGATAAGCAGTTTATCATGTTGCTCACAACAATTTATCAAAATAGCAATCCAAACAGGAACATCTTACCCGAGTATGAGAGATTCTCACAGTTTTTCCACAAAAAAGAAGGTTTCCTTTAGTTGTCATATTAATCTGAAACGTCGTAGACTCCTACAAACGTGCAAGTTGTGTTGCAAATCTCTTACATGCAATTTTATAGAAGATATAAAACATAAAGTTACCTCAGTAGATGTTCCATTTATACTCACTGGAGCATATATATCATGAGCAGTTCAATCATGGCAGCCATTCTCAAAACCCTAAAAAAAACTTTAGATGAATGAATTGTGTGGGTTTTTTCGATTTAGGGTTTTCAGATATTGAAACATGATACGATGTTGCTAAAAACCAAATTTATAGTTTTATAGATTTCCAATTAGTGGGTTATGTTTGTTTGGAAAGGCTTATAAGTTTTTGTTTGCAAACTATAAACCAAAAACATTGTTGATCTAGTGGTTAGCATGGTTGTTAACATTATGCAATGTCACAAGTTCGAATCCAGCAACATGATTTTTTAATAAAAACCGAATTATATATATTTAAAATTATAAAAACACTATAACATATCCGAATTTTATAAATTTAAAAATATAAAAACACTAAAATCAAATCAAATATAAAAACCGAATTATATATACTTAAAATTATAAAAACACTGTAACATATCCGAATTTTATAAATTTAAAAATATAAAAACACTAAAATCAAATAAAATTTTAAAAAATGCCACATATATTTAAAAAAATCAAATCAAATTTAAAAGAAATGCCACATGTATTTAATGATGACATGGAAATATGACATGGCATTATGGGATGCCAAGTGGCATTATGACGTAACATCCTCTTATATATATATATATATATATCATACCACTATCTACCCATTTTTCACACAAAAAATTCAAACCCTCTTTATAAAAAAATCGCTCACAATGAATACGCATCCAAGTTACGCAGCACACGTGGCCCTTTCCGATATTGAAGACGAAACCGATGCTTTATGTATTATGGCCGCCTACGAGTACCAACGGTTACAAGCAGAAGAAGCGCAATCTTCCCGGTTACCTCGTAACTCAATTTTTCGTGAACATGAGATTGCCGATATTCGTTTAATGGCCGACTATTTTAATGAAGGTTGTAAGTATCCGCATTCATACTTTCGAAAAAGATATCGTATGAGCCGAAAACTATTTCTAAAATAGTCAAAGGTATTGAATATTATATTGTTGATCCTCTTCTGCCGCATTTTCAATTATTTAGCCAAGCACCCGATTGTACGGGTCGAATAAGTATGAGTGTTATTATGAAATGCACATCCGTCATACGCCAATTGGCATACGGCACCACACCCGATGCATTTGATGAATATTTGCAAATGGGTGAGCATACCGCACGTGATTGTCGGATAATTTCAATATGTACGTTATTGATTTGTTTAACCCATAGTTTTTAAGAAAACCAACTTTTCAAGACATTCAAACTCTATATGCAAGACATGAGCTTGTTCATGGTTTTCCGGAAATGCTTGGTAGCATCGAGTGTATGCATTGGGAATGGAAAAATTGTCCGGTGTCATGGAAGGGGCAATATGGTAGGGGTGATAAAAAAAATATCCGACTATAATGCTTGAAGTTGTTGTGTCGCACGATTTGTGGAATTGGCATGCATTTTTTAGGGTAGCGGGTGCAAATAACGATATCAATGTTTTAGATAATTCGTCGTTATTCGATGACATTCTTGATGATGTTGCCCCTGCAGCTCGATTTGAGGTAAATGGAGTTGAGTTTCAAAATGGGTATTACTTAGCCGATGGAATTACCCACGGTGGGATACTTTCGTCAAATCGTTCTCAAATACGTTAGACAATAAACACACTTTCTTTAAAAGGCGACAAGAAAGTGCACGAAAGGATGTTGAACGTACTTTTGGTGTTCTCCAAGGACATTGGGGAATAATACAACAACCAACGTCAATACCAGGTTACCAAGATACGTAGAATCATGTATTCTTGCATCATATTGCATAACATGATTTTAAAAGATAATTAGTTTACAATAAGTGAGTATAATGAATTGTGGGTCAATCCGGTACCACATAGGCAACAAAGATGGATTGACAGATGTGATGTGCATCGTTGAAAGGCAAAAGAAATATGTGACAAAAATATTCATCTTAGTCTGCAATGACGGCTTATGGAGCATATTTGGCATGAACGTGAAGATTTTGAGGAGGTAGATGATGATTAGTCATGTTTCTTTAGTTTATGTATTTGTTTTAAAATTTCCGCATGTTTCTTTATTTTATGTATTAGTTTTTAAATTTAAGTATGTTTTTTTAAAGTATTTGTAATTTGTATTATTATTTAATGAATAAAACATTAATGAAGAGTTTATTTGAGAGTTGAAATATTAGTTAAGGGGCTAAATTGTATTTTTTTTTTTTTTTTAAATGGTGAGTCCCAAAACTCCAAAAGGTGGTGTTATAATAAGGGATGTTTTTTGGTATTGAATGATTTAGTGTTGAAATGATGTGGCGTTAACGTGACGGGATTTTTTGTGTTGAGTTGTGTTACCATACCTAGGTCTCTAATGCACGTGTAATATGTAGTCTTAAACGGAGGTCCTTGCAAATTGCAATTACAGCTCAAACAAAGAAAAAATAATTAGTTTATCCCACATTGTTGAGAAAGCAAGCTTTTGATGTGTATATAAGTAAAAATGTTAATGCTTTCAAATACTTATAATGTTGTTTGAATAAGAATGTGTTTATCTTTAAGATGGGGTTGTGGAATTGCACAGTTTCATCCATAAGGCATGACACATTCTTACTCCAAAAACATGTTTTGGTCATCAAACTTTTTTGTTTTAATCCATTTAAATTTCTGCTCGTGAGTCATTTTATAACGTTGTTGAAGCATGAATGTTTCTATCGTGAAGAAAAGTTATGTTGCAAATTGCATATCTCGTTCTCCATAATATGTGTACTCTTAATTACTCTTAATGCATTTTAAAACAAAGTTTAGTCATCTCGGGTATGTTCATTCTAGTTTGAATATATTTTGAGTAAACATTAGAAAACACATGGTGAACCTGTTTGTCTCGGCTTTTTTGCTTCCTTTTTTATAACAATTTTTGTTTGTGCTTGCTTCTTCGTTACATTTTCATTTGTAATCATTTTTAGTTTTGCTTCCTTTGTTGTAATTTACAATATGTTTATGTTTTCTTTGTAACTGTTATTGTTATGGTAAGTACTGCACACTATAATCATGCATGAAGAATTTTTCATACATTATTATATATTGTTTCGTTGCCGTTCTATAAAAAAAATTATACATTGTTTCGTTAGATTGTACATTTGGGTGTCTAAATAAAAAACGAAGATGTGTTAATCAACTTCCATCACAAAAGCAAGGTTGTCTTTAGTAATCACCACATGTGGTTCTGTCTCTGGTAATCTCGTCTTTTCTTTTTCTTTTTTCCTTTATCTTTTTTAGAAGTGTATCTTAGTGCCAGTGGCGGAGCCAACCAAGAAACCAAGGTGGTTCCTTGATTTGGTCAAGGCGAAACTTTAACTTCTCAATGAACCAACTTGGCAATTTTCGAGTCGGGTCGGATCTATTTATAGAATAGTGTTGGTTTTGGACACAAGGCACAAACAATGCTCATGATTTCTTACTTCATATATGGAGCACTTAAAATCTTTTTTGCTCATTAGTGATGTGGGATAAAAAAATTAACCAAGAAAGAAAATATTTAAGAAAAAAAGTAAAAGCAATGTTATAAAACGTAAGTCATGTATTCTCAACTCTCAATATATACATTGCTCTAACCAAATATATAACATGAGAACAAAATATAGATATACACCATAGCTTTAAATATAATCACATTCGGCACGGAAGCATTTTTACTTACAAAATGTACTTAACAAGTTAACATAGTTGGAGTCAAATAGTCTAGACTCTAGATGGACAAATTATAATATATTATCGGCACGGAAGCATTTTACTTACAAAATGTACTTAACAAGTTAACATAATTGGAGTCAAATAGTCTAGACTCTAGATAGACAAATTATCTTTATAAATGAAAGTTAGTAATCCATTAAAAAGTTAGAAAATTTAAATATGCATTGTGATGAAAACTCAAAAAACAACTTTATTCTTTTTCTTTTGTACTTCATTCACTCTTCCTCTTGTTAATATATTAGGATATATGTGCAATCTGTGTTTTGTAGAGGGTGTTAAATAACACTTTGAATAAAGCTGAGGGGTTAAATAGAACTTCAATAACACAAGGCATTAAAATACTCACTAACATAAACATTGGACTTTGGGTCTTCTTCTTTATAGGAAACAAAGACCTCCATTGAAGAAACATGAGATTTGCTATCTGTTTTCCTTTTTCAATCGCTTCTTTTTCTTTCTTTCTTCTTAGTTTCAGATCTAGGGTGGTTCCTGACCATATTCTAAGGTAGGTCATATATATTTTTTAATACATTACTTCTAAAGGCTCTCGATTACTAAGGTGGTTCCTGGGAACCACCTTGTTGTACATAGATCCGCCTATGCTTAGTGCAGAAACTGGTTAGTGTCAATAACGGAACCATTTACAAATAAATGTGGTAGTTGAGAAGTGTAAACAATGGTTAAAAAAAGAAACTATGGGTATAATCATTGCAAATGTTCTTAGGCTAGATGGCAAGGTTAAGGTTCACTCACCTTACATCTCATCGTCATGTCAGCTTTCTTTCTCCTCTCCCTTTCACTCACCTTTTTGTGTACAAGGTACTCACTTCCACTCACCTTAAATATATTTTTAATAATTTACACAATATCTACGTAATTAACGAAAATAAAACGAACGTCTGAAATTATACGAAAATTAAATAGAACATGAAAAAATCGTCGAACTTGACACTTTATGTGATTGTGTGAAAATAAAAACTTTCAATTTCGATCTAATTCATGAGTGATACCAGTATAAAATGACCATTTTACAAAATTGAAAAATTAAAATGGTCAAACATAATCGAAAAGTTCAAGACACTAATAAGAAAAAATATTAATCATAAACTTGATTAAATATTACATAAACTTGAAATTAAAACTAAAAGTTGAACATTACATAACCATAAGAAAGTTAAACATTACATAAACTTCGAAATTAAAACTAAAGGTGAAACCCCACTGCTTTCATCCCGCCCTAGCCTCGTCCATGGCTTTGCGTGCTTTCCTAGTCAAGTGTTCATATGGCTGCAAATAGAACATTAAGTCTTTTTGCTTTGCTTTATATTCATGCACTTCCACCTCATTCTTTTTGATCGCCATATATTCAACCCGTTTTTTTATCTTCAATTCCATGGCACGTTCATTATGTTGTGCCAACTCCGATATCATCATTTTAGCCAATGACTCCTCATTCATAGTTGCCGACGATCCCGTCGACCGCACACCTTTCTTCTTCTCGGCTTTGGCTTTGTCTGTGCCCTTTGGTCGTCGAACTTCCTGCACGTCATCTTCCTCGTTTGATCGAGCATCATCATTTAGGTTAATATTAGCATCCTCAGTCTATCACACATGAAAATCAAAAGTGAGACTACCCCGCTAAGTAAATAACATCTATCACACATGGAAAAACTAAAATCTTTCAATCACATTAACTTGTACTTGTCCTCGCAAGACTACTCGATCTCTTACACTGATGTATTAATTCCAAACCGAAAACACCATTGGAAAAATGATTGCGAAAACTTCTACGTATCATGTCCTTCTTTGAACATACATACCATAAAGGGTGATGCAATTTTCATTTCCTTTCGAGTGGTTGGCATTGGTATTGTAAGAATTGAAATTGGTCTCCTTTTCATTTTAACTTAAATTACATCTCTATATATAATTGTGTTTACTATGTACAGTAATTTACATATATCATACTCCCCTGTTCAAAATTATAAGTCTACTTATAATTTGCATAGAGTTTAAAATCGAGCGAATAATGAAAAAATCGTTGAACTCGACACTTTTTATGATTGTGTGTGTAACTATTTTTTCTTTTTTTTATTGTGTCTTGAACTTTGAAATTCGATTATTGTGTGTATTTTGTGACCATTTTACCCTTAATTTTTCAAATTTTGAAGGGTAAAATGGTCATTTTACATGGCGAATAGTTCTGAAATCACATAATGATCGAAATTTGAAAGTTCATCATCTGATTAAAAAAATAGTTTGCTGCACACAATCACATAAAATGTCAAGTTCGATGTATTTTTTTTGTCATTTGCCTTAAAAAATCTCATTAACTAATTTATTCATCAATTAAGTATCATCTTTTCTCACTAAAGTCTCCGTTAATTGGTTAATATATGAAAATAGACAAGTATTTTAAGCAACTAAAAGACCAAAACATCACTTATAATTTGAGAGGAAGGAAGTATAACTAAAAAGATATGAATGTCTTAAGTGGTAAAGTTAAATGCTGACTCACTATAGTCTTGAGGTTTATAATATTTTACAACCAAAACAATAATATTTTGAAAACAAACAAAAAAACTTTACCTTAAGAACTATAAAAGCTAAGAGAAATTGCATATGAATATACAAAAGCACCAACCAACAATGGTGCATCGAAGACTAACTAAAGTCAGTCAACTAACTAGTCTTTGGAGTATACTTTAACAAACCTATATAAAACTATCTATCATGTGACGCATGTTTGATAATCCTTCACATTCACATTCAACATAAATATATATTGTCCAAAAAGTAACACAAAATAAATAAGTCAAATCTAACATTGTATGTGATACACATTTTTTAAGGGTTTCATGTCAAACTAAGATTTCAAATATTTATTTTAATAGTATATTAGGACTCGTCAAGTATGACTTACAAATGTTGCCATGTTGAAACTTTTAGTACGCATTTGTGAGAAACTTTTATTGATGTGCATTAAGCTTTTGTTATAAAATAATCTCTACAAAATAAATAATTCCGTTTGGATATGTTTGGATCGCGTTAACTTGTTTTATTTCAAACAAATAATTTCACAAATGAAAAGTTGATTCATGTGTTTTTAAACATTTTGGTTGTTAAAACTTTAAATTCTTGATATCCCTCTAAACATTTGTTTATAATTATGTATATGTCCTTTACGTCATTTTACATCTTATAATTACATTTAACAATTAACTTACTAAACACTTTATTGAAAAAGATACGAACATGGCTCGTATTATGATTTTGGAGTTAAATTTCAATTTATAACATACAATTTCTGATGTAAAGATCTCAATTTACTGGTGGTTTTCTAAACATACCCTTAAGGATTTAAATTTGGACTTTTGGTATTCACTTGGCTTAATAAAAGTTAACATGTTGCCAAGTTTTGATAAAGGTGATTCCTATTTACTTTATTTAAAAGGTGTTTTAGATTGCTTATTTTTTCTACTTATGTTTCTGCTTAAAAATAAGTATTTATAAAATAAATACTAAGGGTGTTTGAGATTGCTTATTCTTTTTATTTATGCTTCTGCTTAAAAATAAGTATTAATAAATAAGTACTTTTTGAACTAGTGTTTGAGTTTGCTTATTTATAAAAGGTTTTAATTTAGTTATGAGAGTTATAACTAACTTTATTTGATATAAAAAAAAAATGTGAAATAACAAACTCCCAACTTGCTTATGAAAAATTAATTTTTTGCTTAAAAAGACATAAAAGCATACAGTGTTTGAATGTAAAAACAGCTTCTCTGCTTACAAAAAAGCAGAAAAGCATAGAAAATAAGCAATCTCAAACTAGTCTTCTAAAAAGAATTATGAGAATATCATGGATGTCAGATTAAGCAAAGTGAATAAGCGAAATCCTCAACAAATTTAAACAGAATAAGGGTATGTTAGGCGAAATGAGCTGGAGTTGGGACTAGACCTAGAGCTTATATTATAAGTTGGAAGCTGGAACTTATATTTTTACAAAACTGTTTGGCGAATTAGTTGAACATAAAGTTTATTAATGTAAAATTACATTCAGATAGATTTCAAGTTTATTGCATTAATCCATCATATATGAAAAGTATTTAAGTAGTTTGACTAATAATAAGTCCTCATAAACCCGTTACGATCGGCTTGGGCTTATGAAGGTTTATGTCTTATAAAAGCTTTCATAAACATATGTCACAAACAAAACTTATTTAATATCTAGCTTATTTTATAAGCCCCCCACCCCAAGCCTCAATAAACGCTACGACAACCACAACCTAAAAGTCTATAGCCTTGTTTGTTGCGTAGAACATGGAGCTTTATAAGTCATCAAGCCCATGGCTGGCCCATTTGAAAGAGGCTTATGGGGTTTATAGCTAGTTAAATTACTTAAATTACCCTTCAGAATATAATAGATTATTACGCAAAAGCTGAAAAAATATTTGAATTTAATTTGATGTATTTTTATACAATTTTACATTAATAAGATTTAACTACTACTAATTCATCAAACAACTTTATAAAATTATAAGTTTCAGATTTCGACTTATAATATAAGCGTCATCCCCATCTCTAGCCCCAGCCCAGCCCGTTTCCCCAAACATACCTTAAGATTCAAAATCCTTAAATATGGATTAGTTCTCAACAATACAACATGCACAAGTGGGTTTTAATCTCATGGCTTAATGAGTTAATGTACTCATAAAACAAACACCCTCTTAATGGGCTAAAGTTGGACTCATAACTACAGATTGACTCGACCCAAAATACCAACCCAATCATCATCATTTCATGTACCAAAACAATCTAGGGTTAGGGTTTTGAGTTCAGGGTTTTAATCATGGCGACATTAAGATCAATATCAAGATTATGCAACCGTATCCAATCCTTATCACCCAAATTGAACACCAAATCATTTGACTCATCATCATTCATCAAATCTAGCTTAAACCCCAAAATCTGTTCTTCATCTCGTACTGTTTCAAGGTTTGATCTTTATACAATTTAACTGTGTTTTTACTGATTTTAATTTGTGGGTTTTTGGTTTTGAGTTGAATCTTGAAATGGGTCATTTTTTAAATGATGTAATGTTGTGATATAAGGGTGTTTGGTTTTATGGTTTTATGTAATTTAAAAGTGTTTTTAGTGAATATAATTTGTGGGTTATTGTTTCTTAGCTAAATCTTGAAATGGGTCATTGTTAAATTGTTATAATTTTGAGATATAAGGGTGACACTTAAATTTGATCTTCATTACATATTATTTCAAGATTTGATCTTTATGCTATTTAAATGTGTTTTTAGTGAACATAATTTGTGGGTTATTGTTTTTAAGCTAAATCTTGAAATGGGTCATTTTTGAAATGATGTAATGTTGAGATATATGGGTGTTTGGGTTTTGAAGGTTGTTTTTTTTTAGCAATTTAAAAGTGTTTTTAGTGAATATAATTTGTGGGTTCTTGTTTTTGAGGTGAATCTTGAAATGGGTCATTTTGAAATGTTTATAATTTTGAGATATAAGGGTATTTGATATTTACAGGTTGATTTTTTTTAGCAATTTAAAGGTGTTTTTAGTGAATATAATTTGTGGGTTATTGCTTTTGAGCTAAATCTTGAAATGGGTCATTTTGAAATCTTTATAATTTTGAGATATAAGGGTATTTGATATTTACAGGTTGATTTTTTTTAGCAATTTAAAGGTGTTTTTAGTGAATATAATCCATGGGTATTGTTTTTGAGGTAGTTCTTGAAATGGGTCATTTTGAAATTTTTATACTTTTGAGATATAAGGTTGTTTGGTATTTCAAGATTTAAATTTAATGCAATTTAAATGCGTGTTAAATGAACTTAAACTAGTTGGTTATTGTATTTATACTTTTTGTTAAATCTTAAAATGGGTCATTATTAGTTTGAATTTGTGTTTTGTTAGGTTACCAGTGGAGCTGAGTGCATTGTTGACAATGTTGCCGTTGCATAGTGCTGTTGCATCATCGTGTTTAAAATCAGGCTTGTTGATCGAGTCTCAAAGCTGGGGATTAGTCCCTCAAGGTCTGTTTATATATTTATGTTTGTTATAGTATCGTGTTTGGTTTTCACTTCTTGGCTTAAAAGTCGTAGGGGTTTTCGGCATTGATATAGAATTAGATTCTACGATAGAATAAAATTTGGGTTCCATGAGATAGTGCTTGGAAATGCTTTCGCTAGCTAAAGCCATGATGATATGATACTGGACTTTTAGTTGTTCATTGACAAATTCTTACTAATTTAAGGATTTACATGAAAAACGACCCTTAAATAAGTAGATAATCAAACGATTATTGTTGCATCTAGCTTTAAAGGTCTAAACCAAGCTAATCATAAAACAGTTCCACTAGACCCAGGCACTGGAAACTTATTATTAGCGGCAGATCATTAGCAACAGATTTTTTGCAACGTGAAATTATGATAATCGGATAATCACTTGAAAGAGCATGCTAAAATCTTTAAGCCGTTGAATAAGGAATCAGTTATCGTCATATATTCATATCATCCTCTTGATGATCCTCCAAAGCCTAAAGATTAGAATGCTGGTAATTTTAAGGA
Source organism: Chrysanthemum lavandulifolium (assembly GCA_022545495.1). Taxonomy (NCBI): domain Eukaryota; kingdom Viridiplantae; phylum Streptophyta; class Magnoliopsida; order Asterales; family Asteraceae; genus Chrysanthemum; species Chrysanthemum lavandulifolium. The sequence goes on along the minus strand of CM040238.1, from coordinate 304,289,653 downwards.
GTGGAACTTTTAGGGACTTGGTTCTAAGCGATATGACTTTAATATATATTTCTGATAAGGGTGTCTGTAAAATCCTGTTGTGTTCATTACTCGGGTTGACCAACATTTGTATTAATATTTAATATCGTAGTAAGAACTTATATTGGCGACTGCCGATAGATCTTTCTTTCTACTAGAACAAGTCCGCTGCGAACCAAACGAAAAAAATGACTCAACCAAGCCGATCCTGAATTTAGTGTTGTTATTTGATGAAGAAGAATTTAAGTAATTTGTAGTGCTTTTCTATTATTAGTTATGTGGTTCTAATACGCTTTCCTGGCCTGATATTGCAGGTATTTCAATGCCTTTATGACACACCTTGCTGGCTTCTTAGACCATGCGGAGATCCGCATGTGTAGGATCATAGGTCAAACAAGCTCCTTCTTTTGACATGTAATGTTACGTTGGATAACAAGATTTCTGTTCATTTTAAGTAATACAGAAGATCAGACTTGATCGTCTTTCAATCTTTCTGTTGAGTGTTAAAGTTATTCCCTTCTACCCGAATTGTCTGTTCTTTGAAATAAAACACGAAGTTGTAGAAAGGGTGAATGTATGATCCATCTGCGTAAGATGAGATGGTCATGCCCAAATTCTTGTTGTCTAATGAGTTTGGTTCCTTACGAGTTATTTAATTCATATTATACTTGGCAAAAGATTATCTGTTTATGGGGTTTAGGCTTATCTTTATGGTTGTTATTGTTATTGCATTCACTCACTTAGCAGTTTGAACAAGGTGTAATGGTAGCAGTTTTTGGGATATTACTCGGCAAGTTAGTTTGTAAGTAGTCTTTTGACATGCAACATCATAACTCGTAAGATAGGTTGTGGGTTCAAACCCTCGGCCAGGGACAAACATGACAGATTGATATGTTTGTGTATAACTTTCAAAAAAGTTAAGTGATTCAACTATTATTTGATCAATTGTTATTACGAATTACAATCGAAATAAACTTTATTGCAAACATGTATACTTGTTAAGGTCATTGTCTCTAATAGGTTTGAACTAAAGGTATTGGCTTATTGGTATGTGGCCTGTACCTGTCAACCAAAAGTTTGTTGATTCAAATCTATTGAAGACATTATAAGATAATGTGAGGTAGATGGTATAGGTGTGTGAAAATTTGTCGTTTTAATGTTTGTTTTATAGGTTTTAAAATCCCATGTTGCACTTTTTTTGTGAAATTTATCAATCGAAATTGATTGACATATGAGTCTTGTGTTCTTGTGATATGATATTGATATGGCACCTGAGCAGTGTGTACAATTTTCGAGTTATTTGAACTCAAGTATTTCACAACGCTCCAAAGATGAAGGATGTTGAGTTTAAACGTAGACCACGGTCTTCGTGTCGCTCTTGAGCTTGTCTCAGTTCATTTGTTTTTTGACTCCAGCAAAATGAACAAGAAAGTTATAAGAAAAATAGAAAACAACCAAAAACCTACCTTGAGAAATAACCTTAAATCAAGAAACAATAATCGCTCATTGTTGCGACATAAGATGCATAGACACAAAATAAAAACGTAAGCCACATCTTTGACTCTGAAATCTATAAACTACGTCGTTGGACAAGGTTTCATTCTTCCGGACTTAATGGCTGAAACACAACACCAGAAGAAGATGTTGAAGTTGCGCCCATAGTCTTGAGTCTTGACTCGCTTGTGGTCCAATATGTATACAATTTTTTATATACAACAACAATGACGAATCCTGTCTCTTTAAAAAAGTTAGAACGTAAATAGTTAGACCAGCCGTAATAAGCCCTCCAATACTCGCTCTTCGTACTACGTGGCAAAATAGCACGCGTGTTACCTTATTACAGATTAAAAGGAGCACGCTTCTTCAAGCTTAAAAAATAAGACTCGGTTTTGTGAACGAATAGTGTGTGTTTTTGTTTGTATGTGTGTTTTGGTGTGGGTATATATGTGTTTAAGTGGGGTATATTTTGGTTGTGAAGTTTTTTGTTTTATTACACTAAATTAGGGCCGAGCAAAATCACCTGAAAACCGACATGAACTGACAAACCGACAGAAACCGGGCCGAACCGAACCGAACCGACCTTATTCGGTTCAGTTTCGATTTTGTAAAATTATTCTGGTTTTTGTCGGTTCGGTTCAGTTTGCTTTTTTTTTTTTTGGTTTTCGGGTCAGGTCGGTTTTGTCTTTTCGGGTCGGGTTTGACCCGTTGCTTAGCCTTACACTAAATTGGTGGTGAAGTTGGTTGTAAAGAGAAAAGCGAAATAAGATTGTCTGCATGATGATGAATCTTGTCTTGAGTCTCCATATTACAATTTGTTTTATAAGTCAAGAGACAACTTTATAAGGGGCGCTATAAAAACAATAGAACTTTAAAGGGCATAAAATGTAACTTAACCTCATCCAAATATAAACCAATCCAAAAGACCAAAACACTAACCTTTCTTCAACAAAACAGGCCTGCAATGGCCCTGAAACACCTCCACCCCCAACACCATCTCCACTCCTTCACACTCTGCAACTCACCATCATCTCTTTCCCAAAATTTCAATCATGGGTTTAAATTTTTATTACCAAAATACCCTTTTAAACACTCACCATTACTTCATATCCAATCACACTTCACCACTCAGTCTGCAGCAAACCAACAACCCAATATCAGTAGGAGAATTTTAGACAAAATTGAAAAAGGGTTTTCTTCTTTTGGGGATAATGATCAAAGGGTGTCAAAAAAGATTGCATTTTTGGGTCAAAATGGTTCAGAAAAGGGTAAAAATGTAACTTTTGAGGATAAAGATCAAAGGGTACCGAAAAAGGTGACTTTTTTGGGTGAAAATTTGGATAATGGAAATGGGGTTGGTTCAAATAAGGTTAAAATGGTAAAAGGGTAAACTTGATTCATCTTTAGAGGCTAAAGAGCGAATGGTGTCGAAAAAGGGTGCATTTTAGGTGATAGAATGGATAATGAAAATGCGTAAAAGGGTAAAAGAGTGAAGTTGATTCATCTTTTGGGCGTAAAGAGCAATTGGGTGTGAATTTGGATAGTGAAAATGGGGTTGATGGAAAAAGGTTTAAAAAGCCGGAAAAAGGTAAGCTTGATTCACCTTTAGTTGTTCTGCGTATAGGTTTAGAAATTTGTTCGAAATTAGGTGATGTTATGGGTGCAATTGGGATGTTTGATTTAGCGAAAAAAGAAGGTATAGCTTTAGGCCAATATCATTATGCTGTGATTCTGTATCTTTGTTCTTCGGCTGCCGTAGGTGTTGTTCAGCCAGCGAAAAGTGGGAGATCAGGTACTAATCTGGATGAAAAATCTCGATTACTTGAAGGACCTAGTGGTGAATTAGATAGAGTTAGTCAGACGTTAGATGATGTAATTCAGTTAATAAATGATCATGAAAATTCGAAAGGTAGAACTCGAATTGAAGTAGGTGATAATGTTAAAGAATATGCACTCAAAAGGGGCTTTGAAATTTACGAAGAAATGGTTTCTGATGATGTCCCTATGAATGAAGCGATTTTGACATCTTTAGCTAGAATGGCAATGTCTAGGAATGACGGGGACATGGCGTTTGACATGGTAAAGAAAATGAAAGATTTGGGGATAAATCCTAGATTACGTTCATACGGTCCTGCTTTATCCGTTTTTGCAATAATGGAATCTTGATAAAGCGTTTGAGGTCGAGGAACATATGTTGTCTAATGGTGTTTATCCGGAAGAACCTGAATTAGAATTACTTTTGAGAGTGAGCATAGAAGCTAGTAGAAGTGATAAAGTTTATTACTTGTTGCATAAATTAAGAACAAGTGTAAGAAAAGTGTTGCCTTCGACTGCAGATGTGATTGAAAAGTGGTTTAATAGTAAAACTGCTTCAAGAGTTGGGAAAAGAAAATGGGATCAACAGTTAATAAACAAAGCGGTTGTAAATGGAGGTGGAGGGTGGCATGGTCAAGGGTGGTTGGGTAGCGGAAAGTGGAATGTTAAGAGATCGTTTGTTGGAAAAGACGGGCTATGTAAATGTTGTGGTGAAAAGTTGGTAACCATTGATCTTGATCCGGTAGAGACTGAAAGATTTGCTGAATCGGTCGCGAAGATAGCTAAACAAAGAGATAGAAATTCAAACTTTGAGAAATTTCAAGTATGAAAAGCAATTTCGTTTGTCTTAAATTACTTTTTCTATCATAGTCGTCTGAGATACATCGTCACATAAATGCACTTTTGCAAGTCTAAGGCTTATTTTGCTCATGCAAAATGCATATACCTTTATCAAGTTTATATCTACTTTTCACAAATAAGCATATTTGTTGAAATATATTTTGTTCACTTATAGAAATGGCTTGATTACTATGGACCGTTTGAAGCAGTTGTAGATGGAGCAAATGTTGGTCTTTTCAGTCAACGAAGATTTAAACCATCCAAGGCAAGTCTTTCGGTGATTGCTCATCAGATTTAAAGATTATATCAAGCTTCGGTGAACTTATTGTTTTCTTTAAATTGTAGGTCAATACTATTGCAAATGGAATTAGGCAGATGCTTCCTTCTAAGAAATGGCCACTGGTTATCTTGCATAATAGGCGTATAACCGGTGATAAGATAGATGAAGGATTGAATAAGACACTAGTCGAGAAGTGGAAAACTGCTGATGCGCTTTATGCAACACCTACAGGATCAAATGATGATTGGTAAGCTTCTACTTCATTACAATTCTTAACTTTTTTTCTTCATATTTAAATGTTAATTGGTAAGGTGTCATTCTTTTTTATCAGGTATTGGTTGTATGCAGCAATAAAATTTAAGTGCTTACTTGTGACGAATGATGAGATGAGAGACCATTTGTTTCAACTCCTGGGGAATGATTTTTTCCCTAAATGGAAAGAAAGGCATCAGGTCAGCAATAATTTCCGAGTTCAAGAACTATTAACATTTTTTACACCCCTCTAGTTTAATCTTCAAGATTTTATCGAGTTATGTCAATTTGAAAGTCTAAAAGTAGTTTGTTTGACTCTAGATAGTCAAATCATGAGGCTTATTGTCGAACAGATGGGAGTGTAAGCGTATTTTTTTTAACCGTAAATCCTTTTATGTAAGAGAAGGAATTGTTAAACAATCAAACACGTGCCAATTAGTATAACTTCAAAGAGTGAAATATAATCCAAACACCATATCTACAGGTCTTTTATTATAGCCAATATGTGAAATTAATCATTCAAATTTAGATGGTTAATTTCAAAATGCACATCCAAACACCCCATAGGTTTCTTTGTATGACGAATGTTCACATGAATTTTCCCAATTATTCCATACTCAAGTAATCCGACCACCATAAGATTCAGCTTCCAGCAAGTTCGATTTTAAGCTAATCTAGTAACAATCTGTTCCTAATTTCAGGTCCGCTTTAATTTTAGCGATACGGGTCCAGTTTACCACATGCCACCTCCATGTTCAGTTGTAATTCAGGTAGTAATTTACTTTTTTCACCAACCATTGGTGTAATGATAGAAAACTGCTGAACACAATTTCGTTAACAAGACCGACGAGTTGTATGAACCTGTGTCTAAGCATTTTAATACCGCCAGGAATCGAGCAAAGGCCATTGGCATATCCCTATTGCTTCAGAACAAGATTCTGAAGAGGAAAGAGTGTGGATGTGCGTTACGTGATAAATCAAGCAAAAATAGCCAAGAATCTATCAACGTGACCAAAGGTAACAGTATAGTTTCATGTTTGTTTTCAGTTTATTCTTTGCCATCTTGTTCATTTTCTTGATCGAGCTAACTATTAACATGCACAATATTTCTATGACTAGAATCGGGACAAATGGAACTTGAGGATCTGATTTTGGAACCAAAAATCCATAAAAGACACAACATAAACATACGCCTCAAGAAGTCCATGGAAGTCTAAGAAAACCCTTCTGTCATCACTTCCTATAAAACAAGATACAATTTTGACTCGAATCACAGCAGCAGAGAAGCTTAGTCAATCTACTATAGATTTTCAAATATGAGACGATATGAATCGACTTTAGTTGACCCTCTACTGTAGATGAACCAAGGTTTTTGGTTGTCATTTATTTTCTGAATGACCATTTTGTAAAATGTATGTCTAGATAATAATGAAATCAATGCAAAATTACTTGAGAGCTACAAAATTACTTCAAAATTCCATATGGTTTGCGTATATATGATACTAGTTTATACTACTATTTAAGCAAAACTATAGCGCCTCAGGCTTTTAACTAGTATTACACAAAACTCAAAATTCCGTTGGCTACAGATTAGTAAAACGACCAGAGGTTGATCCTTTCCTTCTTCGACGCCTCTTTAGTCTGATTCTCCAGAAATTTATTAGGAGCAAAATCCCTGAAAATAGTAAGAAAAATATGAATATATATTGCCAAAAAGATGATATTTAGACATTCTATCTTTGAAAATATCGACTTACCTACAACCGCAACAACAGCTGGTACAAGCCAATGACTTGGAAATACAACCGGGGCGTCCAGCTGCAGAAAGGAAATCAAATATTAAGAGAGTGAAACCTTATATATTAAAAAGGCAATATCTTAAAAATCTTTCTAATGCTAGAGTTGCTTACATCATCTCTGTACAGCAAACCTAAAAGTCTATTGCCTGAAGAATTTTCTTTATTTTTGTCAAGAACCTTGGGTCCCTTTGAGATGGAGACATCGGCTGAAGAATTTAGGCCCCTGCCAAGATCAATCGCTTTATACCCTGGCAATCTACGGTTCCGTCCTCTGACCTGTAAACTATACCCCTTTGTTCCCCACACATCAAACCTGGAATCACTCCTGCAGGTCAATTCCTTTCCAACAACCGCAGAATATGTTGAGAAATTCAAATCAGTCCTTCGGGAGGGTAACTGGTCATCGTCTTGGTGCAAGGCCGCTTTTTGTTTGACCGACTTTGAGAAAAGTATGGGATCCTTGACATTACTGCCTGTGAACTCTAGTATTTTGCGTAGAAGCCAATAACAATTGGTAACCATATGACTGCTGTCCAAACAGTTGGAATCTCCATATACAGCAATTCGACTCCCTCCAACCTCCACTAGGCCAAGAATAGCTGAATCAGCCTGCTACAATTCACACAAACACACAATTAGTATTTTAGCGGTAATGAACATCCCACAAAAACACACAACTCGACATAGGGGCAGTTGGACTTGCGTTTTAAAGCTCAGTTTATCTGATTATTTAGGTAATAATAAAGGTTAGAACAATCTTATCCTGCCACCCCTTCTTTTAACCTAACTTGAGAGATTCTACTCCGATAGCGCAATAACAAATCTTCTTTTATTTCCATAAAAAGGTATTGTGTCATTTGATGTATTAATTTCTTATATTACAAGTTGCCATACACTGTATTCAGAGTATTTGTGATTTAGAATAAACGAAATCAGATAACTTTTGCACTGAAAAGGTCTAATGAGTAATGACACGGATTCAAGAGATGATTAGGAATATATTTTTGTTGTTTTATGTTTATTTACCATACAAAGAATAAAAGTAGGAAAATTGAGCTTTGCTTACATTGTCGGTGCCGGAAGCTAGGAAACTATGAGTGGCCCCACTCTCTGAGCTGTCATAAAAGGGGAAGCTATGCACATATCCACCTGCCGGGAATTTGGCAATGTTGGTCCCAGAAGCATATCTGATCAGTTCATCATTTAGATTGAAGTCACCGTTTAGGATCCGATCTCCAAAAGCAATACCAAATGGTGCCAAAAGATCATTTAATGCAGGAATATTGGCTCCACCAGTAACAGGAGTCCACCAGCTTCGTGTATTATCATCAAAAAACCTCATTTTAACCATTGTGTCAACGTTATACCAATCAGCAAATACGACCAAACTAAGCCCCGTATTTACAACATCGTCCCTCAGCTTCTGAATCTCTTCCTCAAAATACTCATCTTCAAGATCCACTAACAAAAGTGTTCCGTATTGGCGAGCATCAAAGCATGTCAGAGGTGAACCAAGTGTTTCCACATAGTATCCCGCATCTCTTAACATATTAAACATGATATGAAAATTAGTATGCAGGTGGTCCCCATGCCAATCAAGAATGTCATTACGAACATCCAATGAGTCTCTAGGAATATAACCGGGCGGGTATTTAATACTATGAAATTGATCCCACAAAATCCGCATTGATCTTGGAGGAGTTGGAATCACTTTCAATTTCAAATGTAGCACACATGTACTGTGTCGAAACGACTTTTCACCTAAAGCTGGAGGACTGTAAATCTTCACGGTGACATTACCCTCGATCTCCCCAGCAAACTGAGCCCCTTCTTCCTTGATTTGCATATGGAGTGCAAGATACCCCGTCCATGGCCAAATAACATCGGAATAAGTGAAATGAATACTTAAAAGATTACTTTCCTCATTTGCAGGATGCCAAACAGGTTGACTTTCAACATAACCAATTACACCCATTCCGTTCAGTATAGTTGTGTTGAAAAGAGCGGGCATTGCATCTGCATAGAGTGGTTGTTTGCAAAACGGCCACGAATAAGGACAGTCTGTATAATCAAGAACACTAGGAAAGATGCTTGCTCGTGGTTTATAGTTTTTTAATATTTCATACGATTCCAAAAGATCAACACGCCCTGCACCCTGCTCAAACATATTAGGACCAGAAAGTTTTGCAGCTCCTTCAACTAGAGCTTGTTTCATGCTTGCTGGATTTAGGATCCGTTTTCTATCATTTTCAGGGATTACACTAACGAGAAGACACACTACACCAGCAACCACAGGACTTGCCACACTGGTTCCTGATAAAGTTTTACAACCCGTGCTAATCTTGGATCCCATAATTTCTCGTCCGTATGCAACAACATCTGGTTTTACACGTCCATATCTGCGAAAATAAATATTATGGCCATAAGTTCAAATGTTCATGGGATTTTGTAACGGTTACTAACTTAAGAGTAAATAATTAATTACCCATGGGGAATCTCCCAAGTGCTCATGCCACGTGAGGAGAATGAAGCAATGTGATCGTTGTAATCTATACCCCCGACACCAATGACATCACTTTGATCAGCGGGATTGTTCAGTGTACCATAAAGGGGTCCATCGTTTCCAATTGCAGAGACCATAATAATATTGCTTGCTGTCAATTCCAACACCTGATAACAGGTCAACCAATTTGGGTCAAAAAGAGGAAATATTGAAAACTAGTCGACACAAGTTAAGGTAATAAGAGACTCACTTTCTCTACAAAGGGAAGATCCAAGTAATCAGGACCACCGATGCTCAAGTTTAGAACATCCATATTGCTTGCAATTGCATAATTGAAAGCATCTAAAACCATGACGTGTACGACACCTGCAATAAGCTGAATAAAAACTTATCATCTTAAGAAAATCATAAAACGATTAGAAGCCTTTAATAGCATGGGAAGGATCCAATAAGAAGAATAATTAAAATGAGAAGGGTAAGAAATAATTCTAGACACACATTTTACTTTGAGAGGAAAATTTGAATGAAGATGCATCTATTTTGTAGGTGCATCTAGCATGTGGTTGTGGTTTCTTCTTATTCTTCTTATTTTAATTTTTTCTTATTTGATCCTAACTCTAATAGCATAACAAACATATGAGATTCCCATGTATTGAAGAACTGTACTAATGCATTACCTGTGCATCTGTAAACACGCGAAAAGCATAGATCTCGGTGTCTGGTGCAAAACCAAGGCATTCTGCATCTTCACCAGCAATAACTCCGGCAACAAAGGTACCATGTCCAAGGTTGTCATTTAAAGTATCTTCATTGGTCCAATTAGTGCGCTCCTGAATACAAAATAAGCATTAATTCTTGCCAAGTTAGTTTTTAGAATTCAAACGTCTTTAAGTATAGTTCCATTAAAGTCACGTTGTAATCCAAACCTTGATATTGCGGAAATGAGGATGATCTGAACGAATTCCAGTATCGAAAATAGCCATCCTAACTTTTGCACCAGTGTACCCTTTTGACCAAAGTGCATCTGCTCCAAACAAGGACGTAACTTGAGATCTCTGCAGGAAAGGCATGCAAATTAAACTACGTGGAGTACCCTTAAGATGGATACATCATAATTACATTATCAGCATATCAATTATTGTTCATAATAACAATGCTAGCATCTTTCATCCCAATTGGCCAAATGCATTTAGGTATAAAGATAGCAGTACTATATAACTAACGCTACATGCATCCTAATTTCCAGTGTATCTACCTAAAGCATAAACGGTCAACTCTCATAGCAATGACTACAACTTTAGTATCATGCACGGCCTACTTTGTAGTGTGCGTTAATGATTGTCATCTAACCTTGATCCCACATCAAAGAAGAGTTTTATAAAGTTTTCTGGAAAGCTAAAGCCAAATCAACAATCACATATACTAATCACTACTTCCATAACAATCCATTAAAATCGCTAATCTCAGTCCTAATTCATCGGTTCATCCATACCACCATATCTACCTTATTAAAGTTCACACGTGATACCAAGATCACATATATACATATAAATTTCATAAACAATAGCGTCACATAAAGATTCTTATCATTAACCACAACATTGAGACCAAAATCCAGTTAAATAACCAAATCTACCTGCGAAAGCACACGTCTCCCCCAATTAATCGTCTGATTCACCGTCACCGCCTCAACCACATCCCCCTCACCTTCCCCAAACGACATTTTTGTAAAAATCTTCCCCGGCTTCTTTCCTCCACCTTTTCCCTCCATTTCACCCAACAAACTCCTTAACCGATAACTCGTATCAACCGTCACATCCTTCACCATCTCCAACTTTTCAAACTCACCCACAACCCTCTCCGCCGCCACCTCATCAACCGCCACCACCCCGAAATCCGTCGGAAAAGCGGAAGCTGCATTATTCCGATCAATCCACTGCCAATGAGAAGATGAGTTTTTCAATTGAGTGATCAAGTACTGTTTGTGATCAACGGCGTGTTTGTATTGAATGAATCTGACTATGTAATTGGTTCGATTAAGGACTTGTTGTTGTGATTGTGATTTGGGGGTTGTTAGGGTTTGAGGTGATTTGGTGAAGAAGAAGATTGAAATTGAGATTAAGAGCACAATTAGAGATTTGTGTGAAATCATCTTCGTTTTCATTTCGCCGGAGTTTGATCGGAAATGTGATTCATCGGAATCGGAGGGGTTTCCGATTTGGTGTTTTTGTCAGTCACTCGTTTTATAGTGAATCAATCATATTTTGTTCGGTTTTTGGTTCTATGTATTTATGATTTTCGGTTCGGTTTAGTTCGAGCCAAAATCAAATTGGAATATGTATATATTTACAAACATGTGAATGTCCGGATTCGAACTCGTGACCACGGGATTGCACACATTAGCGAATGAGAATTAAAGTTAATAATTAATGTTTATGTTTACGATTAATTATTGCACATTAAGTCCGGTTAACGATCGTTAAGTATTTAACGGAAAAATGACTAACGACCGTTATATGAAAAGAGAAGGACTAGTAATGGAATATCTTGAAAGAAAAGTTATGGGTTTTCTTGTGGGCTTGTATCATGGCGGCCACAAGGGGTTATCCCAACCCAATCCTTAACTTGTTCTCAAAGGTATCCATCTACTATATAAAGAGGCTAGGTTCTAGGGTTTCATTCATATCTTTGTACATTGAATTAACCCTAGTTCTCTCTCTCTCTTTTCCTTGCAATACTTGGCGAACACCCCATTGTTAGGGAGTTTGGTTTCGTTTTGTAGTATAACGAGGACTTGTGTTAGATCTAGCAATCGCTTGATTCGTTTGGTTAATTCGTGTGTACAAGAGCGTGGTTGTAAGACATTATTCTTACACCAATAAGTACTTCTTTGGTTTGCTTTGCTCGAGGGTTGTTTTGCTTTGCTCGAGGGATTTGATATTCGCAAGAGTGCGTTACGCATACTTTCGTTAATTAATTTATTTGTTATGGTCTTAAGTCTTCCGTTGTGTACTCTTGATGTCTTTATGTTTTATTATATTTTATATATCATAAACTCAACGGTGGCATCACGAGCCTTGTATAACAAGTAATTAATTACTGAAACACATAATTAAAATAAACATGAATGTGTTATTATTTGTATGCTTAGATCTAGGGTTTGCAAAACCTAAACCCTAATTTTGAGGCGTTTTTGGTGCCCTAATTAGGGTTTTGTAAACTTTGTTTTAATTGGATTAGAAACCCTAAGATGCATGCAACTTTATGTGTATATGCGTAACTCTGTTTAATTGCATTAATTGTTAAGTGTAATTTATATCCATGATTATTACCTGCATGTTTTATCATGGATCATTATTTTTGTATGTCTTTCATGTTTTAAGTGATATACATTAAATAATGATAGATCTTAAATTGGGAAGACCTCAATTATTATTATTTTAATCAATTATGTGCTATGTGGTATATATTTAGTTTTGACTTACGCAATCGATGAATCGATGCATGTGGTTCACCTTGTACATAGATGAAAGCGGTGGAAGTCTTAATTAAATATATGCATATTGACAGATCTAGAATTGGTTATTAATAAGATTTATCAAAACCGTTTGCATGTGGCTATTTGATATGCATGACTTTTATTTGTTATGTATTCATTGTTTATTTGTTTATTTTTTCAAATACTTGCTTGTTTGTTATGTGTAACAAGGGTATTTTACAAGAAAAATAAATGACCTAAACAATGGTGAAACATGTATTTTTAAGAATAGTAATCATAATCGTTTAATTGATTGATGACTTTGGTACAAATAGTGAACGGCTCACCCATGAGAATGAACTAATAAAGGGTTTAAAGAAGTGCGCATAGTCACATCGAATGGATGTCTAAGGTTGTGCTTTAGCGTGCACAGTCCTCTCGCCTCTGTAAGTTCGAGTGGAGCTACTTAGTAAGTCATTAAATGTGCAAGCTCATCTTAAGGGCGAATTAGTATTGATTCCATGCGCCACTTAGGTGGTAATTATCCGAAACACTAAGTGTTTACACTTATGCAAAAGTACGGTATAATGGATGATAATTAACACTAAATTCCTTGATTGGTGAAACCAATACCTCAATTAAAGTTTGATGATGAAAAACTTAAACATTAAAACAAGATATAAATGTTTTAATAAAACCTATGTTACGAAGATGAATGCATGACATCTTTGTACATATTTGATTTTACATCAAAACTATTACCCTTTAATTTAAGTTATATGCCATCCAACGAAACGGAAACACCTAAGATTATTTTTTATTTGCGTGAGACCGTGACTTAGATCGTAATCAAAGGGTAAAATGTCCACGTGTCGTGAGAGCGGGCATGGACGATTTTGCGTTTCTTAAGTTGGACAACTTAATTGAGTTTTGTAGTGAGCGGCAACTCAAGGCATAAGATGGGATAAAACATGTTTACATGGCAATTGAAATTGGCTATATGTAAATCCCATAAATCTAGGAATTGCAATTGAAATTGGCAATTGAGCACAAGCTCTACCACTTTGTATAAGGTTCATTACTAGCGGATCAAGCGATGTGATGAGATTATGACAATTTGGATCCTAGTTTTTCGATGAAAATTAAATGGTTATATGCTTATGAACCATGGGTAATTAATTTTCTTGAAAAGGTTAATTATCGAAAATACTAAAATTGAATTTTGTAATTCTTTTGAATGTATAATTGCAACATTTAACCAGTAAACAAAGTTTAGTCTTTGATCGATAAATTGCTCCATTTCGCTTTCAAACAAATGTTTGATCGAGAATAATTTACTGAAAAGACAAACGAAGTCTCTTTTCCATGGGAGAAGCATTAGACTCAATCCTATTCCTTTTCATGAATGAGAAAGGTATAATAGGAACGTTTTGAATTGTCTAAATTCTAATGTAACTCATAGCAATGAATTGCACATCTTATTTTCCATAAAGATTTCATTACCTTCATTTGGTGAATGAATTCTTTTGTAACAACATGAATGTTGGTTAACTGGAAAATATGTATGTGAGTTACTAAATTAGAAGCTAGACTAATTACCGCGAAAATTGGTAAAAGGAAAACTAGCTTAATTTATCTAGTTGGTTTACTTTAACCTTTAAAGGTGCTACATACCAAGTATGGGATGGTAGACACATTAAGGAAGAAATTGCATACCCAATTTTTCAAGTTAATAACTTTGATGGATAACCCATCATTCATAGAGTAGAATACACCTTTTAGTACCTTAGTAATGATTACGTATGGTTCTTTAAAGGTGTAGGAAAGTAAAAAGCAAGCAAGTTGTTTTCCTTTGGTTATGCAACACTTACAATGTTGTCGATTAAGTGGGAGCATTTGTGTTGCATTCTTGAATAAAGTTGTTTAATCGATTTCTAATTCGATTGGAGCTACAAGCTTTGTTTCACGTGTAGTAACCCATATTATCTTCAAAGATAATTACTTTCCAATTGTAGGCACTTATGTTTTTAAGGATTGCATGTGCGTTTCCTTACAAATCAATATAGTCCTATATCTACTAGTTATATCTATGACACAAATCATTTTAATCAAATAAACGACCGTGTATCGTGTTGTTTATCTATTACATGATGTTGTTCCGTGCACAAGTGGGAGAAATCTTTATTGTGTGCAAGGTACAACACATATAAATATGATTTAAATGAATTCTCTTGACTGTAAAGTAAGAGAATAACGTTCTAATAGGAAATATACATTTAAATATGTATGATTGCCCTATTAAGAACATGTGTCAAGATGATAACAAAGACTACTTTATTTTCAATATTTATGTCATTCAATATTTAAGAAACACTTGTAGTTACAATTTATGTTACGTGAGAGCGTGAACTAGATTATAGCCAAGGTAAAATATCCACGTGTCGTGAGAGCGAGCATGGATGATTTTGCAGTTTCTTACGTTGAATTTTCATGGAATGACATAATTAAATGAAGTAATCTAATACTACTTTGAATTTAAGTATTCGTTGAATGACTTAAATATATGTAGTAAGTATTAACTTGAAATATTAATTGAAACACGAGGTGGTGTTCATAATTACTTTAATTATAAATGTTTATGATTTTGTAAAGTCACAAACATGAAGTCTTTTAATACAAGACTTAGAATATAAAGTAAGGCGTTAACTTGCTATGTTTTAAGACATATGCATGAAGTCAATGAGTTGATCAATGACTTATAACGTATAGTGGGATTATAAGCGGTATGTCTTTTGACTTGGTCAAGAATACTTGTGTTATAATACATGCAATTGACTTGGTAATTCTATTGTACCATTAAGTTTTACTTTGTTGGTAAATAGGTAAGCCAAAGAGTAGATGGTTATCTAAAATATTGTTAGATTATCTTACAATATTAATTCTAATGAAATACCATAGTTTTATGGTATGTTCAGTTAGAAGAATCAAAATCTATTGGCATGTTTGATTCAAGATAACTATAGTTTCTTCCAAAAGTTATCAAGGTTAGTAGATTGAGTATGGATTGAATATACTCAATAAGACTCCAACCTAGAAGATTAATAAGACACCATTTGTTTATGGAATGTGATGAATCACATTAAGTCTTATAAATGAAGTTCTGAATTTGTTAAACTACTTGTATAGTGAGTTGTAACAAACTGATGTCAGGAACTATCAATGTGTTTTGTAATATCCTAAAAGAGAACAATGTATTGTTGCTCTACTTGCTAAACTATTTAAAGGTAATCTTTAAATTTTTAAAGGCAAGTGGGAGTTTTGGTTAGATCTTGAAAGATTGAATTACAAAATACATAATCTTCTAAAATACACTAGCAAATATCATGATGAGGTTAAACATGTAAATGATAGACCTCAATATGATGGAATTGTCGTTCATAGATCCGAAAGGATATCTCAGATATTTAATATGCTGAGGAATATGAGTTCTGGGATCATGGTAAGCTTGTTAATCATAATGATGAATTTATCAAATGTTGAATTGTGGTAAATCAATCATACTATGAATGTTGAGATGCTGTCCATAAAGATAATCAACTTTAGATACTTGGTTTATCTTAATAATGAATATGAGTTTCTTCAAAGGATGGAAACCCTAGTGGTTTAAATCTTTATGTAGAAATCATATGGACAATATTGTACACATATTTAATGCATGTCTAGTGATAATAATATTAATCATATTTAAGCAATTAACTATGATTGAATATTCTTTACTAGATACATTAAATAGAAGTATAAAGATTATAATTGTCATACTTAGTTTCATTGATATGAAATTTTGACAATGAATGTCATAACTCTTTGTTGTGGAATTACTTTTGCGAGGACGATGAGTAAACAAAGGAGTTTTATGAATTCAAATAATCTTTGAATACGTACAAACTGCAAGAATCCATGTATGGATATATGCAAGCATCTAGGAGATGATTCTTATGTTTAAAATTAAATCCATGTTTGATTTAATAATTAAAATAAGATAGCTCGTAAGTATTCCTGAAAGCTAGTGGGAGTATTATTTTTTTAAATCTTATATGTTGTATGGGCAACTACATTCCACCTAAATTAAGTTTTAGTTGAGAATGAAACTTCGTTTGTAAGATTTGGAAAATAAAATATATAACCTTGGAATATATATATGTTTATTATTATAAACATATCACGGTAAATAAATGAGTCTAATAGAACATGATGAGTACATATCTTTGACAAGATAGTATATGAATGAGATCTTAAAGTCTAACTTGAAGATTCATCATGAACATCATGTTGTGTATAAGGTTGTTGTATCATGCTTGATTACAAGATGATTTAACAACATTGTAATATTATGTTTGGATTTAGAATTGCATTCCACGACTGGAGTTGCTCCCGATTCTATACAACAAATTGTTGTAATTGTCATAGTCAACAAACTTGAGGTTTGTATGACACCAAACAAATAAATATTCAAAGTTTACGGATGTTTAAAGAGCATATTGTTGTACACAATGATACTGGTATAATTGAGAAGACACTCAATTCTAGTCATGGTATCGTTGGTGATGACCATATTGACTAGTTATGCTCAATTAAGAGCATAGTTGCATTATACATTAAAGAATGAAGAATACTTTAAACTTTAAAAGTTTTGAAAGATGATTGTCATATAAAGGTGGTTCAGGTTATCACGCACCTTATGGAATGATATGACAATATCAAGATATGTGTAAACATATACAAGAAATTCAATTATTGAATTTTTGAAATAAGTATTCTCAAAATTCCTATAGATCAAAGTTAATTGAAATTATGCCTTGTCAACAAGTATGATTCTCATGACTTGTGGCAAAATTCATTAACTAGTATTATCATGCATTGATCTATTTAGTATTTGGATAAAGGATGTTAAACAATTATTATTTATAATGAATTAAAGTATGGTATCGTTTAATTTCATTTATAATATTGTGTCCTATGTTTGCATGTTTAAATCCATGAATAACTTAAGTTATTCTAAATAGTCCGTTGTCAATCAATAACATGGGAATGATATTGAATTAAGACAAATCGAGTATTAGTTAGAATATACTTGAAAGTATATTGATGCGTAGCATGACTAATTTCGAGATGATATTCAATGAATTGAATATAGGACTTATCCCACTCACATGATGATACTTTATGGATCTTTGTCATTAAGTATATCATGGATATTTATCCTCGACTTGAGATACAAGAGATATGTCATGGATGTAGTGCATTTTGTGAAGCAATCTAACGCTACGTGAATGGTAGTTATAAGGGTTGTTTTCGAAGTGTTGCGAAATTTATGAATCTGCTTGTAGTCAAAATGGGATTTGTTTCCTTCAAATTTATTTTGAAGTATAATACTCTTGGGCCCTCGTAGGGTTGTTAAGATGTTTGCATGGCCATGCCCAAGGTCTTCGGAATATGTTCGGAAGAATTGGTAATCTTTATCAATCACATAAAGCGAGAAGCAGAATAGTTAATTAAGAAATGAGTGAGATCCATATTCTTATTAACATGGTATTAGAAACAAAGGATGAATATGATGATGAATCATCAAACTTGGTTTTCTCCGAAAACCATACACGAGTTGTCTTGGGGGCATTGGCGTGTTGCTAGGCGCTAACCAATGTCATTTCACGTTTTGTAAACATATCCAGTGGGAGCTGTTGGAATATGTATATATTTACAAACATGTGAATGTCCGGATTCGAACTCGTGACCACGGATGCACACATTAGCGAATGAGAATTAAAGTTAATAATTAATGTTTATGTTTACGATTAATTATTGCACATTAAGTCCGGTTAACGATCGTTAAGTATTTAATGGAAAAATGACTAACGACCGTTATATGAAAAAGAAGGACTAGTAATGGAATATCTTGAAAGAAAAGTTATGGGTTTTCTTGTGGGCTTGTATCATGGCGGCCAAGGGGTTATCAACCCAATCCTTAACTTGTTCTCAAAGGTATCCATCTACTATATAAAGAGGGCTAGGTTCTAGGGTTTCATTCATATCTTTGTACATTGAATTAACCTAGTTCTCTCTCTCTCTTTCCTTGCAATACTTGGCGAACACCCCATTGTTAGGGAGTTTGGTTTCGTTTTGTAGTATAACGAGGACTTGTGTTAGATCTAGCAATCGCTTGATTCGTTTGGTTAATTCGTGTGTACAAGAGCGTGGTTGTAAGACATTATTCTTACACCAATAAGTACTTCTTTGGTTTGCTTTGCTCGAGGGTTGTTTTGCTTTGCTCGAGGGATTTGATATTCGCAAGAGTGCGTTCGCATACTTTCGTTAATTAATTTATTTGTTATGGTCTTAAGTCTTCCATTTTTGTGTACTCTTGATGTCTTTATGTTTTATTATATTTTATATATCATAAACTCAACAATACTATGAAATACGTTACTTTTGAAGTTAAAATAGTTTGTCGGTGTAAGGTTCATTGAAGTTTAATGATCTCCAGGAATCAAGTTTTACCATACGTGGCTTTGGATCAATGTTTTAAAAGGCTCAAGACGCGCTAAGTCGCAAAGGGGGGCAAAGAGCCTCGAGTCGAGGCGCATTTCAAGGCGCGGGATTTATAAATGCGAGGCGCACTAAATACATTAAGTTTTTATAACATATATGACCATTTATGTAGCTTAAATAACACAAAATAACATTAAAATACTTAATACATGACACATATTGTCATTATAAAGATTAGAATGGATTAGTTGTCACTTCTAAAATGGATCGACTATTTGGCTCGATGACCTATATAGAGATTAAAATCCATATCAGACTAAATATGTTTGTGTCCTAAACTTGTAGACTTACATCTAACAAAACTCATAATTTAACCCAAAATATCAAGCAAAGAACGTATTAATATTCAGCGACAACGCCACATTTTCATGATAATATGTCATAAAGAAAATACTTATTGAAACAAAATAAACTTAAAGAAAATTTCAATCAATAAAATAAACATAAAATCAATTCAAATTCTGAATCATACAATCTCACCCTATGACTTAAAAGGCCACGATATAACTTATAAAGGCTATTTATCTTATCTTAATATTTAGAAAATGGCTCAAAACTCGTTACATCTCCGAGGCGCAAAATCCCCAAGGGCAAAAGGCACAAAAATCCCGGCGTGCGATTTTGTGGGATTAAATCGACGTCATGACGCCGATCTAAAAAATCCCGAAGCGCCAGGGCGCCGTGTGAATACCAGCGCGCGCCAAAGCACGATTTTAAAACTCTGCTTTGGATACGATATGTCACTTGCAGATTCGGTTCATGGGAAACGGAGTTGGACGGGAATATTTTTTGATGTTACGGTTAATGTTAAGTATAACAAAGGCGTTAGTTATTAGACGAGGTTCCATTATGTCGTATTGTATATTTTTATTGGTTTGATTTGGGTGCTCAATTGTTGTTTGTATTTGTTTAATTGTCTCTTCAATCATTCATTTGAAGGTGTTTTGTGTATGTATGTATGATTCAATTTAGCTATTTGATTTAGTTTTTGAGTGTGTATACTTGTTAAAATTCTATATATTAAAACTTTGTTGGCATTGGAAAATAAAATGGTGTTATGAGATGAGTGGTTCATGATTGTGCTTGAAATGAGAATGCAGGATAATGAGATAGTGATGTGCCAACATAACTATTGGTTTTATTGATGGATACAATTAAAGATAATCAAAATAATTTATGTGTCATTATTCTTAGAGAGATGCTGCATGGCGTTCATGTGCGGCATCTGCTGAAATAAATTTTCCGTTGAATCATATATTTTAGTTTATTATGTTCTTTTCGACAATAAATTTACTGGATATCAATAATTTCGTTTAGCGCGTCCGTTCGGGCTCGGTACCGCCCGCTTTATTTGGCCGTCTATTCAGCTCGAGTTCGTTTAGCCATCACAAGTTCGGGCTTAAACTATTTGCCGTTGATGATTCGAGCTTGAATATCGTATAATGTCTTTATATTATTTGTATTAGTGACATTTAATGCAGGGTTCCCGCTTTGTGGCGGATACCATGAAATAAAATTTTCCGTTGAATCATGTATTTTAGTTTATTATGTTCTTTTGATAATAAATTCTGATTTCAAAATTTCGTTTACTATGCCGTTCGGTTGAAACTCGAGCCCGTTAATCGGTGCCGTTTGGATCATACCGTTCGGATCGAGTAATCAACAACCCAGTCCAAGTTTAGGATTTCCAATCAAGCCCAACAGAAGACAAAAAAAAAAAAAAAAATACCGATCCATAACCATTTGACAACACGTATTAATAAGTGCACACTTATTATTCATTTACCATAAATATACTCAACACAACACAAACCCTAAAGACAAATCGCCTCCACCAAACGATTCTCGCCTCCAAAACGGATCAAACTCAAATTAGCAACATCTTCATCTCATCTAATCAACAAAAAAAACCCATCTCATCTCAACATATCTTAATCAATCCAATTTTTTATTAAATTCTGGCGCCACCACCCTCCTACAAAGAAGAACCAAAGACGCCCCACCCTACCACGTTTTTTTAGTGCGTTTTTTATACATCGAATTTTTTGATAAATATCGTTTTTGGTCTTAAAAAGTAGACCCGTAATTTTTTGATAAATACGCGTTTTTGTCTTAAAAAATAGATCCGTATTTTTTTTCATAAAATATTCGTTTTTAGTCTTAAAAAATAGATTAAGTAATTTTTTCTTCATAACATCGCTTTTTTGTGATAAAAAATAGTTACGTAAATTTTTTCATAAATATCGTTTTGCAATACCGCATACAAAAACCCGTAATCATTTTTTTCAAATTATCGCTCAAGCCGTGAATCTGTATCCCTCCGTGAAATATTATAACCAAAATACCACTTTACGCCAATATTAAATAAATTGTATCCAAAAAATTTTTATAAAAATACGGTAACAATTTTGCGGTTCATTATTAGCGTAATTCACCCATGCCAAAATTCGGATAGTATCATTAAAGCCCAAACTCAAATTTTCGTAAGCTCGGTTCAAAAGAATCGATTTAGTTGGCTTAGCCTAAATCCAAATCAAATACCCACCGCATCAAAGAACCCGATCCAAATTCAATCACATAAACCTATGTATATCCGATGTATAAAAGCACATCAACACAATTTAACCTAAACCTAATATTTCTCAAAAGTCCGCCCTCCAAGCGTTATTATTTCTTCCCAAACGGATCCGAAGAAAAAATACGCTACCATCATTATACTCCCAACGAGATCTAACAAACTCAAACCATTATCTCAATCTCATCTCATCACTCCATCCCGATCTTTTACTAAAGAACCCACGAATCACACCAATAAAAAACCACGATTGAAGAACAACAATTTAATTGGCTTCAGGTCTTGTGACAACCAAGGTCGCGGTAGGTCTAGTTAATTGTTTTTGTTAGTCGTTTGAGTTTAGTCATTGAACGAATCAAAGAAATAAAAGTAACAAACTTGTTATGTTTTATTACTTGAATGATTCGGATAGTATCACACAAGAGATCGGTGATGATAAATGGTTCCGAAAAAAATCTTGTACTGGATGAAGCGTGAACCGGATCTCGAGATCTTATTTTAATTTTCAATTATCGAAAGGTTTGAAGTTCGTATTTTTTTTCATAAATACGCTTTTTGTTGATAAAAAATAGTTACGTAATATTTTTTCATAAATATCGTTTTTGGTGATAAAAAATAGTTACGTAATTTTTTAATATTTAAACTTGTCAAACCATAAGTTTTTAATTTTATAGATCCGATTTTTTTGTAGATCTAATGATTTTATGTTTGTAGATCTATCATTTTTAATTTTTTTTCGTACCGCCACTCTAGCCGGACAAGTAGCCGAACGATGTCGGAATCATATTTATTCTTTGAAAATAATGGAGTATAGATTTGTACATTATGCTTTACATTTTGTATTAATTGGTGATGAGGTGTATTAATTGTTTGGTCGAAAGCTTGTATTAATGTGTTGTATATTATGCATATGTGGTTGTAAGTCAATTTTGGGCTTTAATGTGTTTAGACATCACGCTTAACACTTTTAAGTCTGAAAGTCGAAAATTAATTGGAGAGAGAGTGGTTTGTGTATTATAAGTAGTATAGATGATAAGTGACTTCATTTGCATTTTGCCTCACTAATAAAAGATACCTAAAACATGTAACATTAGAGTAGGCGTCATCTAGACATCAAATTCTAATCACACATTGTTATCTCAACGACGCGTAATCTCACTTCTCTCTTATACACTCATCACTTAAGCCCCCCACAATTCTTACTCATCATTTATTAACCAATACGATGACCCCACCATCACAAAAGCCACCAACACCATGCGCAAAAAGACGCTCCGTAATGAGGCTCACATGTGAGGACACCTCTCATGCATCCATTACACCCTATATATTCACCCTTGCTAGTTATACAAGAAGCAGTCATCGTCATATGGAAACTTTGGGTTGCAAAATTCGTCCTTGGGTAAATCGAATGGCTAAAACAACCTTGTCTTCTTCTTCCGGCCAAAAGATATTTTAGTCATTCAACTTCTAATAGAGACTTAATATGCAACCCAAAGCTCGGTCGTTGCACTAATAGAAAAGCTAGCACTGCGTTTGCATTTTGGCCAAACCACAAGGACAACTTTTGCAATTTACTCTTAATTGTATGAAACACAAAAAAAAGTCCACAAACATAAACTCCAAAGTCCAAAGTACAAACTATGCATAAACTCTTTAGCTTAAACTTATCCAAACACCACTTAACTTAAAGTACTAATCAACCTTACCCAAACACCCCCATAGCCGCCATAACCACCACCTGTAAAAAAATGGCTCGAGCTTCACTCATTCTCCCACATTACACAGCAAAGTCACACCTAATCCGAACTGGGTTATCTTTATCTTTAAATAATTTCACTAAAGTTAGCATCTTTTCAACTTCAAGAAAATTGAAACATGTTAGATTTTTATGTGGGTGTTTGGCTAAAAAGCAAAATGGTTCTTTTGAAGTTGAAAAGTACAAAGAAATGTTTTCTAAGCGAATGAGTATGGCTGGTGTTGAACCTCATCATCGTATTGGTTAGTTTTTTATGTAACTGAATTATATGTAGTTGGTGTTAATGTATGATTTTAGCGTTTAGAATATAATGCTTGTTTGGGGGGTGTTTGTTTCGCTTATATAGCCGGTTCATGGCTTATTTGGTTTTAGGCTTATGTTTCATAAGCTCGTTTTTTGTGACTTATTTTGAAACTTTTCGGCTTATATAAGTTTATTATGACATAATAAACTTATGTAAGCCGAAAAGTTTCATAATAAGCAACAAAAAGTGAGCTTATGAAAGATAAGCCCAAAACCAAATAAGCCATAAGCGCTATATAACCCGAAACAAACACCCCCTTGACAACGCGTGTTTAGCTTTAGGATTTTGTTGAAACGAGCCTATTAGGATTCTATTAGCCGACTTATCAGAGATCGAGAGAATTGCCATAAAGTGAAGACTTGAAATGCTAATGTAAAAAAGCGGTTTAGCATTTACTTTATTTTGCGCTTTATAATTTCACCTACAACTATGTTACCAAACTGCGTTCAATAAGAAAAATCTATTCATCGTCATATACGAATGTATGGCTTCAAGATTACTTATGCTTCCACTTTACACAGCAAATTCACACTTAAGCCGAACTGGGTTATCTTTATCTTTACATAATTTCACTAAAGTTAGCATCTTTTCAACTTCAAGAAAATTGAAACATGTTAAATTATGGCTAAAAAGCAAAATGATTCAAGCGAAGCCGAGAAGTATAAAGAAATGTTTTCGAAACGTATGGCTATAGCTGGTCTTGAACCTCATCATCGAATTGGTTAGTTTATATCCACATGGAGATGTTTATATTAGATGCTGAAGTGTAATGTCATTCTTAAGCAATGTGTCCTTCAATTCACGAGTAGCAAGAATAATTAGTTTTGAGTTTTAGGGGGTGTTTAGGATTGTTTAGCAACATGCTGCTTATTTTAGTTCTTACTAGGCAGTTTGGAGTGGTGTATTGACTGTATTCCGAGGTGCTTTTTTCAAAATGCAGTAAGCAGATAAGCAGTTATAATAAGCAATAACAAGCTAACAATGGTAAGATTTGATTTTCACGCTGCTATTGAGTTTGTAGGTGAGTGGGTGTAGCCGTGCAGCTTTATAAGTTTAGGGTTAATACTAATACCTTGGTTTTATATGGGCAACTAGCTGATTTTAGAAAGATTTAATCTTTGTGTAGAAAGATATTTGTGAAGAAAGGCAATGATCTTTGAGCAGAAAGATGTGATATGTTCGACATTTTTGTAAAAAGATGTCATATTTGTGCTTAAAGAGCCGATCTCTGTATTGAAGTCTAGCTTTGTGCAGAAAAATTCGATATTTGTGTGTGCTATACTCTCTGATCCTGGTGGGTGTGTAGCAAAAAAGAAGTTGAATTTATGTCAGCAAAAAAATGACATTAGAAAGATTAGATAAGATCTTTGTCACGAAAGATTAGATTATTGTGCATAAAATTTTGAACTTTGTATAATTGTATATACTGTAGTTTGTGATATTGTTAGCAAAAAAGATGCTGTTCCTATGCCTTTGATAATTCTGCAGCATACTGATACTAGAAATATATCATCTTTGTGTAGAAAGAGCTGATATATGTTTTGTTGATAACTTTTATCTTGTTTCAGCTGTGGGTGTCTCGGGTGGTCCTGACAGTATGGCATTGTGCTTACTAGCTGCAAATTGGAAAACTTACAGTCTAAATGCTACTTCCAAGGGAAAAGATGATGTTGTTGACGGGTTATTGGCAATTATAGTTGATCATGGATTACGTGCAGAGAGTAAAGATGAGGCAGAAATGGTTCAACGCAGAGTCCTGAATATGGGTACTAAATTTTCTCCATTAGCTGTTTTCGGTGTAAAAAAACTTACTAGAACAAGAAATGGTTAATGTAGGATCTTTGTAGGAATCAGATGTGAGATTGCTCATTGCAACTGGCAAGATGGTAAGCCAAAACTAGGTCATTTGCAAGAAGCAGCTCGAGATATGAGGTACCAAGAGTTTGTGTACATAGAGTGTGTGAGGGTGTCCCCTGTTCATCCAGACAGGATTGCTAATCTAGTTGTATTCCTTGTAGGTATGAACAATTACAGCGTATCTGTAGTCAGCACCGGATAGGGGTGTTACTGATAGCACACCATGCTGATGATCAGGTTCGGTTCAATACAATCTTTAACACATGAAATAGTTACAAAAATTTTCTAACATACATTTAGAGTTGATTATTAGAGGTGTCACTTTAGAGACATTAGATTCCTGAAGCTGTGAAATGAATAAAATGCAGGCAGAGCTATTTATTTTAAGACTGTCTCGCAATAGTGGTGTCCTTGGACTTGCTGGTATGGCATTGACTACCCAATTGTTTGCTACACATCCGGATCTTGATGGAACTTCAAATAGCATTTTACTTGTTCGGCCACTTTTGGATTTTACAAAACAAGATTTGTATAAGGTCAGCTATTTTTCTTGCGTATGTCCTTTTTCCTTCTTTTTACTAGAGTCAAACCTTTTGGTCAAATGATCATTTTACTGTTACCGTGCATTTTTTTAATAACTTAATCTAACTGGCAGATATGTGAAGGGGCCAAACAGGAGTGGGTGGAAGATCCCACAAATCAAAAGACAATATTTGCTCGCAACAGGATCCGAATGTCATTAGGAAACTTGTCATCATGTGAGTTCGATTACTTTTAGTTGAGTTTTGCAGCATTCTCACTCTCCAGTATAAATTCCATTTCTGTGTCTCTACTGGAGCGTACCTCGAGCATTTATAAAGACACTATCTGAAATATATGTGCTGACTTCTACAGCTATATTCAAGTCTGAGTTGCAAGCAGTAATATCCGCCTGTCGAAGAACTCGTTTCTATGTTGACCAAATTTGTCAGACTTTGATAAACCAATCAGTGACTGTTATGCCTGTAAGTACCTATTAATTATCATAATATTTCTTTAGAGTTTTCCTATCTTTGTAACATTTTTTGTTCTGTATTCTTCAATCGAGTAACTCCCGTGTTCATTTGATGCAGCAAGGATATGCGATTGTTGATTTGAATATTCTAAATCCATCAGAAATTTTAGATACATGTCTCTCCAAGTTTGTCACGCTCTTAGTGCAGGTTATAATAATTTTAAGTTCGCATATGCAACCAAAATACAAAGTTTCATATTGATGTTTTTCAATGCTTTATGATTTTTTAATTCAGTTTATATCACAACGGCAAAGACCAGTTCGTGGCAGTGCACAGAAGTTGCTGCTGGATTGCTTTCATACATTTCCATGCAGGGTATCTCATTACACAAATCTGAATTTACCTTTTTGCCCATTGTCATCGTTCAATTGATTAGGAGCACTTTTGCTTCAACAATTTTTTCAGGCTTCTTTAACTGCAGCGGGTTGTTACTTATGTCCATCACCTGGTTCCAAAGGCACCAAGATTCTTGTTTGTTGTTCGGTCAATTCAGCTTTACCTATGAAGATGGAATCGTTCTGTGCGGGTTCTTCTAATGAACACAAAGTCAACAGTTCAAGCGAGCTTGACCAGATTATAGAAAATGGAAGATCTTACTCGAACAAGATAGTATTAAATACCTCAGATGTAGCTTTCTTGAACACGTCTTCCGATTCTATTTTGACCGAAGCCAAAAGGGTCAATATTATTAGTGAGCCTACATTTACAACCATATGTTCATTGTACAAAACCGAACTTGAAAATTTTAAACTAAAAACCGAAACTTTACCTGACCATGAATCACAAAAGTTGGTGGAATCGGTTGGTGCTAAAGAGCTTCATCATGGGGAAATTGGTAATTTCATGGATAGATTTTTGGTATCATGGGAGTTCATAGATGGAAACAATGGTTTATGTTGTTGTTGTGGGCTAGGTCAAGATTCCGTATTGGAGGTGCGACATATGGTCGATGCTGATTGGTTATATCTATCTAAATTAATTAACAGTGATAATTTGGAAAATTGTAGCCACGAAAAGAATTCTTTATGCTCGGATTATGTTCGAGTATTGGCACAAAAAGCTTTGTTGTTATTAAAGTCTATTCCTGTTGCTGCAAGAAGAAGCCTTCCTGTATTGGTCAACTCCGAAGGGCAGGTTATAAGCATCCCGGTAAGCTAAAAAATAGTCAAAACAATATACTTATATTTTTGTATAATCCATCTTTTTTCTGAATGAATGTGAATTTTTGGTGCAACTAGCTGATTTTGCTAATTTATTTCCAGAGCGTTAGTTTCAGCAATTGCCAGTGTTTGAAGGTATCTGCTGAATTCCGCCCCAGAGTACCTCTTGGTGGTGGTTACAGTTCATTTTTATGACCATTTTCTAGCGGGTATTATATAAGTAAAGTTTCCCATGATACTTGTGGACTGCTCTCCTGCTCGAGGGACCTGCACAAATTATATGACTCGTTTTGTTTACAGTTTATCTAGCAAAATCTTGTTCCTTGATGGCGGAATATGGCATAAGTGAATGCGTACGGGCCACAGGGAGACACAACAAAATAGAGGCCGGACGTGGTGCAGCAGGAAACCGTTTTTGTAGTTAACTATAAACTCACCATCTTTATATTGGTTTTTACTTTTTAGGATTCTTGCTACTGGTGCTAGTTGTATATGGAAAAGAAAACATGAAATGCAGTTGTAGCTTGCAATTTGATTATAGATTTCAGAACGTACAATACATGTTTCAAATAAACATATGTATAACCTTTCGATCTTTTTCTTGCAAGTTGTTTTTATTAGGCAAATCTTGACATAAATACTTAAAACTCATTGTAAATACCAAAAACTAACCGAAAATACTCAATTTTCCGAAAGCACCAATCTGATTAATCTCACCTAGACTGATATCATGCTTAAAGGGTTCGACCGACTACTTTTTGCAACCTTTAAAGTATGATCATAGTTTGAAAGAAAGTTCAAAATAGATAAATATTTGAAAGCCAACCAAAGTTGATGGATAAAAACTGTAACATCCCAAAATTGCACCAAAATAAAAATAAAAAAAATAAAAAGGTATTGTGTTGAGAGTGGGATTTGAACCCACGCCCTTTCGGACCAGAACCTTAATCTGGCGCCTTAGACCAACTCGGCCATCTCAACTTTTGTTTGAATGTTACTGAATACAGTATTTAACATCGAACTTTGTGTATTAAAGGCGAGGTAAAATTAGCTTATGGGATAAAGCTTCTATTCAATTTTATTTGGGAAGTAAATTACGTGTTAAGCTAGCTAAATCCAAACACTACAAAAACAAATTTACATTCACCCAAACCGTTAGAAGAGAAATGATACATGGACCTAAATTTAGGCCTAAACTTAGACCTAAAATCACTTGGCATTATCTTGATGGGTTGTAAAATAAATGGGTCCCTGTCTGCAGCCATTAGGATACTGACACTTGGTTTTAGCTAAGTTTATAACATTTCTCTATAAAAATTTACCAATCAACGATCATCTTCTTCAATCTTTCAATACTAACTCAGTATGAAATCATAAACACCCTTTTTTTACATGTTTGCATGATTTATGTAAAGAGCTATGCTAGGGATGAACCATGATCAAATATGATCAAGTGTACAAATTTCTTGAAACTGTGATATTGACACACATTTCGATGGATCGGGTGCATTTAATATGCATTTAAGAAAAAATTGATATTTTTTTCAAAAATTAACATTACATCGAAAAAATTCATAGAGGTCCCGGATACCACCAGCGGGAACCCCTGGTTCATTACATCCTAACATTTAACAGTTTTGTATCAATTTGTAGTATGTTTAAGTGTTTAACGTCTAATTTGTTGAAATTATCAATAGTACCCGTATAAGGAAAAAAAATTGTTCGATACCCAGAAAAAGAAATAGTGGCAAGAATGATATCTTTATAAAACATTTGCATTTATAGTTTCCCATGTTCATAGAATCACAATGCTAGTTTACCATGTCCCTTTTTTTATAGTACGAAGTGTACATTGTTTTTTATGCGTTGGTTGTGTGAAGAAATTATGTGGTATGTTGTAGATGTTGATGTTCTGATATGGTTGGTTAAGATGCATTTATATTATCAGCTTGTTCTTTTTGTTCATACTATTCAATTGTTAATATCTACAGATTATGAACTTTAGTCTCATAATTCAAACTATAGGTTCGGCATGTCACCAGTCACAATCACAACCTAGCGTTTCTGGTTCATCGTCTTTCGTTTTTCATAGGGCACCATATTTAGAGTCCTCAAATCAATGTACATGTGGAGCTCAAAGCTTCTCATTTGGTGTATATACTGTCAACTTTACATAATTATTTATATGTTCCAGAACTATTAATTAAAAGGTTTTACTTTACTAAAACATTGTTACCATATGCATATATTTGTGCAGGTGGTCAGTCTACAGCAGAGTTCTAGTTTTGGCACTTCATCAACAACGCCTGCGTTTGGAATGTCGGGTCCTTTTGAAAGCACACATTTTAAAGTTTCATGTCAACCAGCTTCTAACAACACGAGCGCTGTTTTTAGTCAATGTGTGGGCCTTACTGTAACCCCTTTTAATGATACGACACCAAAGTCAACCGATAATACATTTGGTACCCACTCCATGCTGTTCATCCACATCAACCACTTGGATGAAGATAGACAATGGTCTGGGTGAAAAACTGGTTTCAATATCTGCAATGCCTGCATACAAAGTAAAAAATCACGAAGAACTTAGATGGGAGGATTACCAATTTGGAGATAAAGGTAATGATCATTTTATTTTTTTTCTATTACAACTTTTTGCTATTGAGTTCCTGATTCCTTAGTTTTATTTCCATTTCTTCAGGGGGACCAAAGTCAACCAGTATTATTACGTTCACGCCTACATATATCCATAACAACGCCGCCAATTCGTTTTCTTTCCCGGGGATCTCAAGATCACTAACACCAGTAGGAAGTAGAGGAACCCCGTATGCGCAAACACCTCAAGCTGACAATGGTAGTGTAGCAAACCGGTCAATCAAAGTTATTCATTTCCCAGCTTGTTTATAGAATTTTTAATCACAGTAGATATAGAATTTTACCAACCCAACCAATTTGACCCGTTCTAGTTATCTCCAACTCACCCATTTTGTTACCTCCAGATTTTGTGGTTGATTAGTATTAACATAATTTTCTTATGTTTCAGAGGGACCAAGTATTCCTTTTCCTGATCCTGACCGGTATGGTCAACCAGTGGCTTTGAAAACCGTTATGATAATCGGCCGACTAGAATCAGGTATATACTACGCCACGTGAGAGGAGCTGCTTATGCCTAGGCAAGTTAGGAAAACGAGGAGATCTACAGCTAGATGGTGAACCTATTCCAGTGAGGAAATCATCTCTGACGACAAATGAGAGTTTATTTATCATCTTGGAATTTCAGAACCTTAAGCTTATAAATTTTATGAACTGATGCGTATTGGTTGAGTTAAGATCTCTAAGATTTGAAGTTGCGATTTCCTTTAGTTCTTTGTTTTAGCGTTGTATTTTTGACATCTTTGACGATTTGATATTGAAAATTAAGAATTTTCACCTTTTGTGTATAAAATTTATTTAATGGTTTATAAATACATACTTAGAGCCACGGTGAGGGTGCGTTATATGCTATAACACGAATCTATATAGTTACCTCATTATCAAAAGTTACCATCTCCAGCATGATATGATCCTTCTGTTCAATGTGAAGGACATTGAAAACTCTTTAGAAGAGCCATCATAATCCATATATACGACTCATAAGTAGTGTTTCTAGTTACCTCAAACTCACTTGAATATTTCGTAAAATGTACGTTTTACCTTTTGAAAGACATGGTCGTCTCGACATATAACAAGGGAAATACCACTAATCATTCAAATATGTTGTTTTCATGATGATCACCTTATTTGAATATTTGGTTTGTTCTTCATATGACCAAGTGTACATACATTCCGATTCATTGTAGCTTTTGTTATAGAGGAATGTGACCGGTGAGTTTGATGGTGTTTTGCCGGATGGTTCTGGAGAGAGCGGTGGTGTTAGCGACGTCACGTGTGACGCTAATCCATGTGCATAGTGAGTGTGATGTGTTCCGGTTGATACAGTTGTGGCTCGGTGTAGTGTGAGGATGATGAAGAGAGTGGTGATGGATAATGACATTGTTTGTATGTGTGCAAGTGGGGCTGTGAGGGTAGAGACGTGGTCGTTAAGCCATTGAACAAAAGCTTGAAGGTAGAATGAGTTTTGGTTTTGTAATTGTCCCACATCGATGTCATTTATTGTATGTATTGACTTATAAAATTCCTTAATACGTGATTGCTTGTTTTTACCATGTAACATGAGTATGTTATTATTACTAGTTTTACATTTTTATTTACTTTTAAATATATACAATTTATTTTAACTGCTTTATATTTTTTTATTTACTTTATAGTTTTAATTTTAAACATCTATAGCTAATATTACTGTTTTTCGTTAAGTTTATTCGGATTTAACTTATGTATTTTTACAATAACTCATGTTAATTTCATTTATTTGATATGGCAAAAGTGACAATTGGATCTAGCACATTTAATAAGGAAACTTGTAAGATTGAAGCTCTGCCTACGCACAACCCATGTAAACAACCGCAACTTTTCAAACTCATACCCGCTAAAAGATATTTTATTTTACCGCATCAAAACTTCTTTAAATTTTGTTTCCAAAAACAAATGTTGTCTAAAATAATGATTCAAAGGCTTGTGTAAATCAAAAAAAAAAAAAAAAAAAAAAAAAAAAAGGCAACAAAAGAAATACTTAATTATGAATTGATGGAACTGTGACAACATCAAACTAGTTTTAATAGTTTAGTTTCAGTCGTAAGTTCAAATAAGTACAAAATTGTAGTGCCAAATGTGATGAAAATCCAAAATAGAAGGGCTTAAATGAAACTTAAAAAATAGCTATAAAAAATATTTTGTTGAGAGTGGGATTTGAACCCACGCCCTTTCGGACAGGAACCTTAATCCTGCGCCTTAGACCAACTCGGCCATCTCAACTTTTTGTTAAGTTTTACAAACATTAATTTATCAATATTAATTATTTGAAAGAAAATTGTGATTTTATCTATATAAGAAAACAATTTGAAATTTATGTGGCTTGTTTTAAAAGGGCTCAATTTGGCGTAAATGCTCGAATCGACCGCGATCCGAACGGGAAAAAAACTCATGTTTGAACCGCACGTTTGCTTTGCTCGTACTAATTTTTTTTTTTTTTTTGTGTCGAGAAGATTCGACACCTCTCTCTCAGCACCATTAAGATCTTTACCGCCTCGAACGCGGCGTGAACGGGAAAAAAAACAAACGATCCGAACGACCAAAATGTCTCACCGCGTCGAAGCGGTTCAGATTAAGAGGTTGTTAAGGCTCTTTATGAAAAACAAACACCACCTTATTTAATGTGTACTTTAGATTTACTAGACGCATACTCGCACAAACCGTATAGCACCAAATAGTTATATTTTTGAATACGTGATTCTGGTTTAACCTTTGATGCAAAGAGTGTATTTTTGAAATACTAAACGTGTGTTTTTTTAAAAATTAATATAGTGTGTATTTTTTAAAAATTGTCAAGTTTAGAAATGATCAATCTTAAGGTGTATTAAGGGATAGTTAGGAGTATTTCTTTTCCCTGAGGCTTGTATGAGTCTGCATAAAAAACACTCCGGAGTGAAAATTGTTGGCTCGGCTTTCGTGGGTGGTGATTTTTCTGTTGTCTCGATTCTCTATGATTGGCAAAAATATTTCATTCATTTTATAGTCCTCGCAGCTAAAGTCTTAGGAGGAATCTAGATATGTACCTTTGTTCTATCTTTGTTTAATTCTGCCTTTCAAAAAAAATGAATACTTAAAGGTAATTTAGACACATTAGTTTAAGTTTTCAAGATTTAATATTTCAAAAATAGACATCTATGATCTATGCTTTATAAGTATTATAGATATAGATATGCAAATCGTATGCAATGGTGAGATTTTAGCATTTAGCAAAATTAGACTGAAAACTTGAGTGCCAAACTAATGTACCGCTAGTAGCTCATCGGTACACAGATAAACATTTGATCTTCTATAGACGACTCTTGTATACATAGTTTATGTTCGGCTCATAAGCTAATGTGTTAGTAATTATTGTTATACAAAGTAAAGTAACGAAACACCCCTTTACTAGGCTCATTAAGATGTTCGATTACTTAACTTCTAATTTATATCTTACTCTTTTCAATTAACTAGAGTGGTTAGAAATAATAATGTGGTGTAAAGCCGCTCTACCTAGCAGAGTTGGTCGCGCATTCTTCCCCACGAGAGGTCTCAGTTCGAGTCTTTCTATCTCGTTTTTTTTTTTTTTTTTTTTTTTTTTTTTTTTTTGTGTAAGAGTATGAGGTGGACTCTTACTAACTACACTAACTATCTGTGCTAACCCAACAGTATTTTAAAAAATAATGTGGTGTAAAATATGCAATTTTTTAAAGAATAATGACAAATTTAATTTTATAGACCAATCTTTAGAAAATAATGTCTCATGTTCATATAACCAACTTTAAGGAGATAGTGCATTTTATGCTAACCAACCTTTCATATCAAAAAACAACATATGGTATTTCTATTGTCAAGATTAACTACTAATCATCTTTTTTTTTTTTAATGGATTAATTCCAAATCAAATTACTAATTTTAATAGTTCATAATAATATGGTTGTAGTTTTGCCAAGAATGTGCAGATGGTAACTAATATGTCTTGTTCTAAACTTGATCAATATAAATAATGAAAGATACAATATTTACCAAGTACTAGCTTGGTGTTAAGATTAAAGTTTAATACACATTCATAGTAGGTCATGGGTTCGAATCTTCTAACAAGTTTATCTCTTTTTTGATTTTGCAAGGTTCCAATCTTCACAGCATGCCTTAAAACGAAACCTACCTTCAGAGCTACGACATTTATCTTGATAAAAATACGATTTTTGGAACTAAAATGAATGAATTCTTTCTTGATCAAAAGAACTCATTCATTTTAGTTACAAGAATCGAAACCGACCCACAGTACTTCCCACGACATTTATCTTGATCAATATAGGATTTCCACGACTTTTTCCAGCATGATATGACCTTCTTTTGATATGAGTTTGAATGTGATGGACATTCAAAAAACTCATTAGAAGAGCCATGATCCATATATACGATTCATAAGTAGTGTTTCTAGTTACCTCAAACTCACTTGAATATTTCGTAAAGCGTATGTTTTTGCCTTTTGAAAGACATGGTCGACTCAACATATAGCAAGGGAAATACCGCTAATCATTTATATATGTTGTTTTCACGAACCTTATTTGAATATTTGGCTTGTTCTTCGTATGACCAAGTACATACGACACGATTCATGGTCAAGGACGGACCTTAATGGAGGCAGGGAGGCCCTGCCCCAAAATTCTGTGCACTTAGTGTAAATATTATAGGTTTTAGGGTAATTTAGTTGAGGTTACAAACAATCTACGATTCGTATCCCAAAATAAATTCGCCCCCGAAAAAAATGTTCGAGTTAAAATACATGTTCATGGTTGCTTTTATTAATATATTTAGAGGAATGTGACCGGTGCATTTGATGTGTTTGGTGCGATGGTGTAAAAGAGAGCGGCGGTGTTGGTGACGTCACATGTGACACCAATCATGTGCAGAGTGAGTGTGATGTGTTCTAGTGATTCGGTTGTGGCTTGGTGGAGTGTGAGAATGATGAAGAGAGTGGTGATGGATAATGATATTGTTGTTTGTATGTGTGTAAGTGAACAGAGGCTGTGAGGGTGGAGACATGCTCATTAAGCCATTTAAAAGAAACTTGGAGAAGGCTTGAAGATGGAATGAGTTTTCGTTTTGTAATTGTCCCACATCGATCAATAAACAAACTTTGGAGCAATATATGAATAGGATTGTGAGGCTATCATTAAGAAGATCATAAAAACATGTATTGACATATAAAATTGGGTGCTACTATTCATACGGGGTCTATCCCATAGACCTGCCAACATCTCAAGAGTGGGCTCCTCTCTCTCCTACTTTCGTCCTTTTTTTTTTTTATTTAATTGTGTATAGTTTATAGTGTCTATCTCATACATGCAAATCCCATAGACCGCCAACATCTCAAGAGGGCCTCTCTCTCTACTTTCGTCCTTTTTTTTTTATTTAATTGTGTATAGTTTATTTTGTGTGGTATATTTAATTTGTGTAGTGTTTTTATATGTATAGTGTATTTATTTGTATGGTATATTTAATTTGTGTAGTGTTTTTATATGTATATAGTGTATTGTTTCCATTTAATTAAACAATAACAATAAAACATTTTATAAACTTTTTTTACGTTACTTTTTATAAACTTTTATTATAATTTTTTATAAACTTTTTATAAATTTTTATAAACTTTTTAAACTTTTTTATAAACTTTTATAAACTTTTTATAAATATTTTATAAACTTTTAAAGTTTATAAAATATTTATAAAAAGTTTATAAAAGAACGTAAAATAAATACCATATACTACACTTATTTCTATTTAAAAAAAAAAAAAAAAAAAAAAAAATGAATGGATAAGGGGACAAAGAGTACCAGTAATTATAGAAGGTTGACTAAAGTTATAATGGCACCGTATTTAATAACCCCACCCATAAAATTTCTTAATATATGCATCATGATATTCTTTTTTTATCATGTGAATTGAAAATAAACATGAGCCTCTTCAACGTTACTAGTTTTACATTTTTATTTACTTTATAGTGCATTCCGTGATTGCTTTTTCTTTTTTTTTACCATGTGAAATAAACATTAGCCTCTTAATAAAAGTATCGTCAAATGCATGTATTGACTTATAAACTTCCTTAATACGTGCATTTTGTGATTGCTTTTTTCTTTTTTTTACCATGTGAAATAAACATTAGCCTCTTAATATTACTAGTTTACATTTTTATCTTTATAGTCTTATTTTTAAACATCTATGGTTTATTTTAATGTTTTACATTTTTATTTACTTTAAACATCTACGGTCAATTTAACTGTTTTCCATTAATTTATTCAGATCTAGCTTATGCATTTTTACAAAAACTCATGTAAATTTCAATTATTTGATATGGCAAAAGTGACAATTGGATCTAGCATGTTTAATAAGGAAACTTGTAAGATTGAAGTTGTGCCTATGTGCAACCCATGTAAACAACCGAAACTTTTAAACTCATACCTTCTAAAGGTATTTTATATTACCGCATCAAAACCTCTCTAAACTCTGTTTCCAAAAATAAACATTGTCTAAAATAATGATTAAAAGACTTGTGTAAACTAGAACACGCCATTGGGCACATCTTTGACGCACGTCACATTTGACACATGTTATATCTATTTTCTCTCTCATTATCTTTATCTTTTATCTTGTCAAGTGTTACAAGTTTACTATTAGGCATGTTTAGTATGAATGCAAATCATTTTCCAAAGAGAACGGGCAACAAAAGAAATACTTTGATTATGAATTGGATTTCGAGATTAGTCATGACTATTTCTGAAGTGGTATATCTTTCCAATTATAAAGAGAGATGGATGGAACTGTGACAACATCAGACTGGTTTTAACGGTTTAGTTCCAGTCACAAGTGTTGGTTTAATGGACAAAATATTAATAGATGTGTTTTAGGATCAAACTCGAGACCACGGGATTGCACATTTTGTGTATGAGAATTAAAGTTAATAATTCAATATAAAATATTGTATTTATTTATTATTTACACGAAATACATAACGAACGTTAAGTTAATTAAGTGTAATGGTCTGACGACCGTTAAATGTTAAATGAAAGGACTAGATATTAAAATAGAGATCAAGAAGGTTCCGGAAACCCCTTGCGATATGCCATACGATCGGCCAAAGGGGATTCCAAGCCCAATCCAAGTCTAACTTGGTCACCAAGTTATCTTGTGTATATATACAAGGCCTATGGTCATTGTATTCCATCTCTTGTACTCTTAATCTAAAACCTAAAAGTGTTTTGTTTGTTTTCTTGTCCCAAACGATCGCACAACCTCCTTAGGGTGTTGATCACTTGTTTTTCCAAAACAAAACTTTTCGTATCCTTAAAACTAGCATTACTTTAATTTGATTTAGTACGTGTGTACTAGCATTACTTTAATTTGTTAGTATCTTTGATTGAATTACAAAATCGGTAAGGGGTAATTCATATAATCCTATAAACCCTAATTAGGGTTCATCACTTGCTAGTTTAAAGGAATTTATTCTTGTTGGGCTAGAATCGAAAAGCGACGATACTATTTATGTTTTAGTTAATTAATTATTCATTATATGTTCTTTACGCTTCCGCATGTGTACTTGATGTTTATTGTTTATATTTATGATTAGTGATGTTATATAATTCTAACAACAAGTTCATACAGTGGCGGACCTAGGAGAAAATCTAAGGTGGTTCCCTTACTAAATTGATGCGATTAATTAGCGGGTCAACAAGTCAAACGGTCCATAGGTTGGGTTAAGTTGTGCCATATGATGTATGTGCGTGTTTCTAAAAGAAGATTTATTTATTATTTATTTATTTTTTTAATTATAGTGATAAAGGGCCTGTTTGGCGAGGGCTTTTGGAGAGCTATTAGCTTTTGTTACAAAATAATCTCTTATAAACTAAGTAGCTTCGTTTGTATGCATTAGCCAAGCTTTTATTTCAAACAAATAGCTCCAAAATGAAAAGTCGATTCATGAAGCTTTTAAATGTCTATGAGTTATTAAAACTTTAAATTACTAATATACCCTCCAAACATTTATTTACAATTATAGATTTGTCCTTTTATGTCATTTTACATCTTATAACTACATTTAACAATTAATTTGCCAAACACTTTTATTAAAAAAAGATCAATTGTAGCTCATGTTATGACTTTTGACTTTTACCTACATTTTTACAGCTTACTGACTGTCACGAACTACAATTTAGTTTTGCCAAACATACCCAAAATTGAGAAAACTCAAACAAATATTCAATTGTAATATTGTTTATTATTATTGAGAATAATAAATATATATATATATATATATATATATATATATATATATACTAGTGGTAAAACTCGTCCGATGGACGGGTATGACTTATGGTTTTATTTTTAGGATTTAGTAGAGCAAACATATAATAAAAAGTAATTAAAATTTAAAGGAAATGGTTAAGATCTATAATTGATGTTATCATAATCCGTAAAACAGCTAAAAGGAGGTAAGTATTTTGATTTTAGGTTTTTATTTTTAGGATTTAGCTGAACAATTGTATACTAAAAAGTAATTAAAAGTTAAATGAAACGGGTGGAATACCTTTTACTTGTTGAGGTTCTTCAAGTAGATAGTAAATATTCTATGTCTACCCATAAAGTGACCATTAATATCGTGCAAGTTCATACATCTTGGTCCTATAAATGTAATTATAATTATCATTGGCATATTTTACTATAGCAAAAGATGGGTGGTAAAAAAATGGTTGGAATGTGCACATGTTGAAAGAAAGGGTCGTACATAAAAACTTTTAGATTTAATTGCTTTCACTTGTAGGATGTCGATGACGGCTATTTACATATGTGCCACCTAAAGGTCGATCACTTATAGACACGGGCACCACATAATTGTTCAGGCATTACGTAGGTATGTAAATAAGTACATGTTGTCGCATTTGTTGTCAAAGTATATCTAACATTGGGAAATATAGAATTACAAAAGAATGAACTCCAATTAAATGAAGACATGGCAATGAATAAATGTAATTGCGTTATCTGTAACATGTTAAAATTCAGTGGTAAAATGACCTCGTGAGGTCTCTTGTAAGAAGTTGTCGTTGTTTGTCTGACCACACCTACAACGGTAACAACCATCATTGAGTTAGCATAAGGCGATCCATAACATGGGTATCGTTTAAAAAAGAATATAGAAGCGTATAAAGAACGCATTAAGTCAACAAAAACTCATATTGCAATCGCACTTTAATAGAAAAAGTCTCATCATTTGATAGTGGCTTAACTTGATACTACTATTTCTGGTACTTCATTATCATTGTTACGATTATGGGTGTTCATATGTGTTTACTCAAATGTATCTACTTTGAACTATAAGCATTAACTTCGGATTAGCTTAACTATAAGCATTAATAGCCGGTCTCCTTACTTTTTAAGCTTAAATGACTTTAGGTCTTAGAAAAAATGGTATTGAAAATAACAATTTCAGTAAGTAAAGATTGTGTCTATGTGAACTAACTGATCAAATAAGTACCTCAAAATTTATGTAATGATGGATGATTCAAGAATATAATCATAAATTATGTAGGTAGTGATTATGCACTTAGTAGTTTTGGTTCCAATAAAAAGATTTTACTTGAGGTTGGTTCCTCCATTATTACATGTGATACAATCATTACCTTCCTACAAGATTGGCTTGGTTAACCGTTATATGAATATAAAATTAAAAAAAAAAAAAAAAAAGGAACTTATAATGTTATGCAACAAAAGTCCAATTCATCATTAAATTGTAACTTGAAAAGTTCAATAGCAAAAGATGATAATATAGTATGTAGCTAAACATGTTTTCATTATCGTTGTGTCACCATTTCAATACTCAAGGTGTAGATACAAAAAGGACTGCAATGTATAGAAAATAATAGTTAAAGAGTTAATAAGAGTAATGCATAAACCCCCTTAACTAATGGATGCTTAGATACCTGCAACCGAATCTGTAAGCGGCGCAGGGCAGGATGGACGAGAAAAGCGGCGAGAAGAAGACAAAGAGAGGGAGGTATGGCAAAGCCCTAGGCTAGGGATTGACTTAGGCGCAATAGCCTGTTTGAATAGAATTGTAAACCGCCCTATCGCTACACCTGATCTGATCTGTTGCTTACCCATCAACATGTCTCTTCTTATTGATCAAAGTACATCATTAGCTTTCTCATTAGAAACTTTGTATTCCTAATCCAAGAAATGAACATATCCAAACTGATTAAAAATTTTCCATTGGGCATTCCTATAATCTAAATTTGATAAACAATTAAATATTCAAAAAAAATTAGAGCAAACGAAAAATTAGAGCATACCAATAAGCACTTGTAAATGAGCTAACTTGTGGATGTAATGAAACATTGTCTATAAATAAAATGATAGGTATGAGTAGAAAAGTATTCACCAGTTAATCATCCTATCTTTTTGAACCACTATATTGATTCCTTTATTATCCTTGTTTATGTCCCCGTGGTCTATCATATATGGCTTGGGGTAGAACTATGCTCTCGGACATGCTCCCCTACAAACAAATGTATGTATACATTAGACATGCTCTACACAAAGTGATATTGAACTCTAAGAGGATGAGACAAGCTTCAAAACTAACACTAAAGGTCAACAATTGATTATAAAAATAACAATTATTAACTTATTATCACACAATCATGTAAAAAAAATGCATCTTGAACTCTAGGAAAATGATATGAGTATAACTATGAAGCTTTTAATATATATGAAAGATCAACTATAAGCTTTCAATGATGTTAAGTGATGCATACACCAAACTGTGCAATAAGATTTAGCCATCTTTTTTATTCCTAGTTTTGTAATAAGTCATTTTAACCTCATGAGTTACCTAAAATCCTTTTTAGGGAAAATGACCTTAAAGTTCAACCAACTTTTAAGATTTACCAATGAGAACAAATATATAAATATGAACAAATTATCATGCTTAATCTTGTACCCAATTTTTGCAAACAAAAAAAACTTAAATATGTTGCCCTTTCAACTTAGAAAAGTAGAATACGCAACTTATGTGAGACCAAGATCCACTTTGTTTAAAATATTAGTGAAAAAGTGAAACTTGGTTGCATTTTTAAGCCATTTGCAGTTTTATCATGATGCAACAAAGAAAAACTTGTCACTATGGTTTTTAACTAAACTTTGTAAGTCCATATATAGCTTTATGTCATTATATAGCTTTATGTCATTATAAACTGATACTAATAAATATATTGGTATCTACTAACTAAAATTTTAATATAAATAATGCTTCATGTAAGTTGGGATATAAGCGGTTTAAAAGAGTACACATACAAAAAACTCGCAAATGAGCATTTAATCTCAATCAGGTATGCTTATAGTGATTTTAGACTGAGCATCTAGCCGAGATCGTCTATTATTTGAAGCCGTCTTGGTCATAAGTTCATAACCCTGGATATCAGGTAGTCTTATAAGCAATGGCCAATTGATTACGTTCTTGCTACATACCGATCTCAAAGTGTAATACCTACATAGACGTTATGATAAACAATTTGATTGATATACGAAAGACTAATCTGTCCATACCCTTTTCATTTAGCAAAAGCGCCTGAAAACTTAAGTACAAAAGCGATCATAACATGTTAAGATTACATTAGACCAAATATAATACAAACTCTTTAAAAGATCTTAGTAAGTTATAGAACAACTATATGAGTGGAATTTAATATTGACCAAACGCAACACTTGATGAAGATGGTATGAGGTACATATTTTCTACCACGGTTTAGAAAATCCACATACCTATTAATTAACCAATACAAAGCCATAATAAGCGAAGCTTATACGAAAATAAAATACAAACATTAAAATTTACAGGTAGTTTGAGAAAGGTATTACTATTATGCTTATAAATAATACGTACACAACAATCATTAAATAGGCTTTTACGTATATGAACCTCTTTTCCCTCTTTCTTGTGCTAAATTTGATCCATTGAGTTCAATGGCCTGCAAATAAATTATTAACAATTAGGTCTTAATCGTCTTCAACAAAAATTTATTGAAGAGTCGAATCAAATAAGTTAAGAGCAAAATAAATTAGTACACATAGCAAATTAGTACACGTAACAAAATCAAATAACTAAGAGCAAAAGTATGAATTTAAAAATAAAGCACCAACTATTTTCTTAGATGATGGAGCATCAACCATTTCCACATCAGTCTGCAGAAAGCTGGAATTAAGTCTTGGCAACCACAACATAGAAAGCATAATTGTAATTAAGAACTAAATAACTTACATTTTTCTTTGTGGTTTTAGGGTCTTCCTCCTCATCAAAACTCCCCTCTTCTTTAGATGATTCTTCCTCTCCTGAGCTGCTATCTTTCTTGACAGTACCTTCTTTGTAGCATGTGGCTTAGCTGGCTCGTTCTTCTTTGGAACTTCATCCTCACTACTCTCTTCTTTAGAAACAACAGGTTTTGAAGCAGGTTTTGTCTCGGTTGGCTACAACAAAGGTAGTATGTTATTAAACTTGGTCCCGATTATATAACAGTGTCTAGTAATGATAACTATCATAGTTTCTATGAACAATACCTTAGCCTTCTTCTTCCGGGCTCTTTTCATCGGAGGAAGAATTGTCTTTTGAGCTTTCATCGATGACGACTGTCTTCTCGTAAACAAAAAGGTATTAATAGCTTTTATAGAAACTTAACATCAAAACTGTAAATATCCCTTAATACTTGTAGTATTTAGTAATTGTGTTAATATGAAATACTGATCCAAAATGTACAAAAAAATGATTAGTGCATAATTTTCCTCATTACTTTTCTATTTATGCATAAATAAGCAAACCTAATGTCAATAACAGCAGCAATATCAATAACTTTCAACTTGAAGTCATTATATCTTAACTGAATACTTTGTGAAACTCATCTAAGATATACGCCCAACATCAGTGAAGCTTATGTACTATGTGCATTCATACGAATATTTTTAAGAGCATCATGTCATCATCCAAAATAATGACATCCTACTTGTGCATTCACTTGAGAAGAGGTCTAGAAAGATTACGCAAGAATTCAGTGAATCACTTCCGTGCTATTTAGGCCAGTGGACATTTGAAATTTTCAAATTCATGTATGCGTTGCAAAAAAATGATGTCTTCAGTTCTCGATAACTTGATGGGACACACACAATGAGGCTATGAGGCTAGAGAGTAGAAAGCACAGTTAAAGGGACCCATCAGCCAAATAAATTTGCATCCAAATATATACTACGTAATCCACATAGACAACAGTGCATTGCAGACACTAATCATTTAGTTTGACCTTTGCTCTCTAAACATTTTCACAACTGTAAAAGGTTGATTTTCCCAACATGAAAGGCGTATGAACATAAAAAGAGATACTGATCTGATCATATAGTCACATTGTGATAGAAAATGCAAGTAACCTGTATGGGTAACGTACAAATATTTATGAAGATATACTAATG
This sequence comes from Chrysanthemum lavandulifolium, assembly GCA_022545495.1. Classification (NCBI taxonomy): domain Eukaryota; kingdom Viridiplantae; phylum Streptophyta; class Magnoliopsida; order Asterales; family Asteraceae; genus Chrysanthemum; species Chrysanthemum lavandulifolium. The sequence continues at coordinate 304,245,688 of CM040238.1, read as the reverse complement.
CATACAATTTCTGATCACAGCTTGATTTATTTAACTAAGTCCAATAAACATGAGCAACAGACATCCAAATGAGAAGAAACTAAGTTAATTATGCATGAAAGTTGCTGCCAATGCCGTGAAGAACCACCAATCAAAAAATGCCTGCCTCAAAAACATAAATCACACTAAGCAATCACTATTTTACATCACTATAATGATATTAAAAGAGTCCAAGTATCCAGACATTATATTCGATGCTCAAGGTATTTTATTAATATCAAGCAGAAAACACTACAATACTGCAGGTTATTGTAAATCTTAAGTTTATCACATCCTAACACTTAGATTTCGAATCTAAATCATATCTGTAATTTGGAAAGGGGACTTTGCTGACAACCACTACCCTGACATACAAACGACTACAAAGAACAAAACAAAAGTTTAATGTATAAGAGTGAATGGAATTAACTAAAATGGATGCCAAACATTTAACCATAGTATCAACATATAAAGAGCACATATGCGATATTACCTTAATTTTCTTGCTGAATTCCCCTTAATGCTGGTATAAAACCAATAACAACTTCCTGACGTAGCACTCTTTTTGGGTTGAAAAGTCATTTGGTTTCTCTAAATAAGCATAACTGAAATCAAGCACATATAGGCTTGATAAAATTAAAAAACGGTTGACATATGTTATATGGATGTTTAAAACCGAATGGAGAAATTTAAGGTTAAGATTTTACTTGCATTAGCTGGTCACAAACATTCTCGGCTGCTGCAAAGTATGGTTGCTCGGGCTGAACTCGACAGGTGAAAAATGTAGATTCTATTGAGCATGATACTTGATATTTGAAGTATATCAGGATTGCTGGGAACTTTATTTACCGCAAACTTATTAGTCACAAATTCAAAAACTTCACCATCCACAACTTCGTGGACTTAAAATCCGAGATTCTTTGTAAATGAGGATCGCCCATAGCAAGGTTATTTCTTGTCACTATAATAGCAAAAACAAATTGGGACATTATAAGTTAATTGTGTAAGCTTTTAGCATATTTTATATGATAAAACTCACCCGCTTATTGTAGTCTCTTCTAACGTTGAAGCAATATGCATCGTTATGCTTATGTAAATTCACATCGGTCACCCTAAATGATTAAATAGTTAAATTTTCAGAAAGGACTTGCTTCTCATCAGGTACATCATAATTAAAAAGTCACTGATCCGAAAAAACCACCAGTTGAAAAACATAAGTTTTATAAATGGTAAATGTGAATTTTTTTCTATATAGTAACTTACAATGGATGAATCTACAGAGTGGTTAAGATTATAGTAAATAAGATTAGTATTAGTTTCTAAGTTAAAATGTAAGTTAGGGACTAATAGATTCATTCACTCCATATATAATTATAGTAATATTAGTTTGTAACTTACAATGGATGAATCTACAGAGTGGTTAAGATTTTGAGCAAACGCTTCACTTGAGTCGCCAAGATCCTAGCATGGGCGCTTGCAACCAGATTCTCCTTTCGCTTCAGCTTTAGCACCCATTAAGAAAGTGCAGAGTTAGCAATTTCCAAGGGCTGATGTAGGTTGAGATCAGTTGAGGCGTTTAATGCAAGATTATAGTCGCTTGTCCGCCATTTAATAGTTACGGAACCTAGCTTAGCCCAAAATGGTGTATCCTCAAATAATTGCACCAATCTCACGAGGCATTATAATGACTCACATCACCAATGAAATCTCCGATGAGTCAAGCTTTTGAACGTGGCCTGCAGTACTTGATGCCATCTCAAGGCTTTGGTGTCTCGGGCATTCGGTTCGGGAGCGCCATCGTCAAATGCAAATGAGTTTCGCTCAGTACATATCTTGAAGTCGCTTCTCATCGCTCCATGATGAGTTTTCAACTGCAAGGTTTACATTTGATGAGAAGAGGCATTGAGAAGATATGTGTTGCGCCTTTCTAACATCGACACCTGCAGTCTCAACCGCTCAATAGCGTGCTTTTCACATAGTTTTGCTCTTATGGTTCATCAAGCTCGCACACCATCTTCGCGCTTAGTCAAGAAGGTTCATCCGTAAGAACATATAGCGGATATAGCATTAGATTAACCAAGAAGATGAAAACGAAACCGAATGGGTTTTGAAATGGATGTTAAAGAAGGTACCGGTTAATGAAGAGATCCCTAAAGATCCCTGATCAATATCATTGATGGACCCAAGCAATTGGTGCACCAAGTTGGTTGTATAGTGATCGCCAAGCTATGATATCTAACTCAGCACTTGAACTTCTTAAAACAAATATGAATTAGGTGACAAAATGATTGTTCAGTACCAGGTAACACTAAATAAGCCGACCTATCAAAGGAATGAAAAAAGCTTTCATAGTTTTGTGTTCTGTCTATAGTGTCATTTTTATAGATTTTTTTCACACCTGCAAACCCCATATTATATATCGGAATATTATGGCCCGATTTCTTCTATATAAGATACGTTACGGATTAAGTTACCCAAGTTTTACTACATTTATTTACTAAAGTTCCCAGAACACTACAACAAAATTACTAAATTTATATTGATCGAATGTATATTGTTCGTAATGTTTGTTAAGTGGTGATGTTTGTTTGTTAAGATTGCACTCAGGCATTCCGATGCAAGAAACATTCACACATGTTTGGTCAATTATAGACTAAAACTTCAACAAATTACTAAATTTATAAGTTTCACCATTGAGGGTGTTTCAGATTGCTTATTCAAGTGTTTAGATGCTAATCTATTATGAAGTAGATAATGTAGAGTAGTTTCTAGATAAATTGCACATTTGCTTTTTTAATTCCAAAATTATGCACTTCGATTTTTAGTAGATAAGCACTTAAAAATTAACAATCCTAAACACCCCCTAATTGTTGAATGGCCAAACATGTGAATATTATTTAGGCAAAGTTCGACATAATTGGATTCTTCACTTGTCCTAATACTCTTGTCATTCAGAAAGTAAGTGCTGTGACCATTCTTATTATTCTTTTGAGTGTCTCTCGGGACAATTGATAGAAACGGTCAGTGTAGCTATTTACACATTTATGACCACAAATCGCCTATGTAACGACTATTGCTAAATGTTTAGTGTTTAAAGCCAGAAACCCATAATTACCTATTAGTAGTAGTACTGGGAATACAAACAAAGCCCTATGGGAACTATTAGTGATGATTATGACATTCTACTTTACAGTTCAAACTGTAGCCATTGGTTATCTGATCCTCAAGAAGCTGGTGAGATTCCTATAGTCCAGCTACCGGATATACCTAGGTACATATGGTGAAAACCATAATACGAGAGAACATACTTATACCGATGATTGTGCTTTTCTTGAAGCCTACCGATATCATTCTCGACGTCTTCATCTCCAGGGTGTACTAAGTCCGGATGTAAAAAGTAAAGCACAATGTGTTCAAAGCATAAAAACGAACTCCTCATACAGAAGTGCATAAAACACTAACCGCACAAACTTCTGCATGTCATAAACTCATTTAGTTGATATAAAAGAGAAATTTCATGTGAATGGGAAAAAGAGGCACTAAACCACCTGTGATGGGTAGACACCAAGGCTATGAATCTCTATGAAAATTCTTTCATCCATGGACATGTTACGATATTGATAATGATCCATAACATGAATTTCTGGCTGGCTACGCACCAGCTCGTTACATGATTTTTATGTAGATTTTATCCTGTAACCGCTTGATGATTAGCTATGTGTCCAGTTAACGTCGGGCCATCCAAGTATATAATATTAGCCAGCTTTGAAACACAATAATATATTACCGATTAGCAAAGATAATCAACATCGTAACGTAGTTTATAATAATAGAATTACTGGTGATTTGTCAAGATCTGCATCTTTCAATGTTTTCGCGAAGAACACCATCATCATGTATCATGAACAGGAGAAAAAACACATTTTTCATATTTTACCGATAGAGCTTAATGATAATATATTATGCAAGTAAAGCTAAAATCAAGTTCACTTACCTTTACAATGATCTTGGGTCCATCACGTCTTCAAACGAATAGATAACCAACCTTATCTCCAAGCTCGGTTCCATTATCTCTTGTTTCTAGAAGCAATCGATCGGTTGAGTTCATTATCTGTCTAATCCGAAGCCATATTCTTATCGTCCATCGGTCAGTATTATGGTGCTTCTTGTGCAGTTCCTTTTGAGATCGTGCAAGAACGCCGATCATAGCTTTTGATAACTTTAACCTTACTTTGTAGATCCTACAACACAAAGAATTGCAACTCGTCTACAATTACTGATTCCTAAAATAGATGTTATTTGTAATACGCTTACACAAATTGATTAAATATAAGATAAATGGTGTTTGTTAGGGTTACCTTGGCTACATGATAATCTTTATCGCCCTTACGCATTAGTATCTTGTATAGTATCTATCTAAGTATAATATATAAAAAACTGAAAACCCTCTATACATGTGTTACCTGCCTTTTTTATCCAACCATATTCCACAAATCATACACTTATGTGCCTGTAAACATAAAATAATAATATGTTGTTTAGTTACCTGATCCGCATTACACCTAAATTGTAACACAATTACAGAAATTGATTAACTATAAGATAAAGGGTGCTTGTTAGGGTTACCTTAATTTGTTCACTTTCCACAAGATTTGCTACATGATCAACAGCCTTCTGCATTAGTATCTTGTATAACTTGTTGCTTCTGGAATCGATTCTTGAAACCTTGCAAGATAAAAGCGAATAAGTTGATCAAAGCTAAAATCGTGATGGTCATGTACACAAAAATAACATCCATCTAAGTTTGTTTGAAGCAAACATAAAAGTAACAATCATTAGAGGATATCGTGAGGGAAAAAAGGATATCGGGGTTGGATATTAGGGTTACGAGAAAAATATACTATGAATGACCTATGATTTTTTTTTTGTAAATCTATATTGATAAAGGTTACGTAAATTGTAGGTATCATTTATAAATTTGGACTTGCAAGATATAACTCAAAATATGCATTGGTCTAGTGGTTATCATGTTTGCTAATACTCAAGTGCCCGGTTTCGATTCTTGCAAGTGGCATTAATTTTAAAATTCGAATTTTAGCTTTTCCAAAGTTGAAATTGTAATGCCACATAAATTAATGATATGGAAATATGATACAAGATTATTGGATGTCAGTTAAGATTTTACGTAAGACGTCTCCTCTTATATATAATGTATAGATATATATATATATATAGGATAAAGATCAAATAAAAAGACAAATATCCGTAAAAGATAAAAGATTTTTTTCAAAAAGTTCACGAAAAATTCCCACAAGATCGGGTATGATGGTGCATTAAAAGTTGTGAAAACTTTTTTAAAAGTGGATATTTTTAGAAAAAATTATGAAAATATACGTTCTTGCATTAAATCTTTTGTGATCAAAATTGGTTTTTGCACCCAACTCTTTTCGACTTTTTCATCAAAATAACATTCAAGATCAAACTAAAACAAGTTAAAATTTTGTGCATCAAAATTTTTTATGCGATCAAAATTGCTTTTGTGCATTAAAAACGTATCAAACTCAAAATTATAAAAATGTTTTCAAAAGTTTTTTGCACCAACATACCCGATCTTGTGGGATTTTTGGGAATTTTTGAACTTTTTGAAAAAAATCTTTTATTCTTTTACGGATATTCGTTTTTATTTTAACTTCATTTATATATATATATATATATATATATATATATATAACAATAATAATTATTATTGATCAACGTTTGAAAACATGTAACATTGACCTATACACAAATGCAAAATTGCATACACAACACATAAAAGACATACATGTACAGTATAATGCAAAATTGCAAACACAACAAACAGAATACAGAAACACCAATGATGCTTTAGCTAGAAAAAAAAACTTACAAATTACTATATCCAAGATACTTTTCAATTTTGTCCAAACTATGTAGCCTTTTTTTCAGTATTGCTATATCCAAAATACCAAATTGCTATATCCAGATGCTTTTGTATTATTTTTGTACTTTATCTAATAAAAACATGGACCAAACTCCCATATCATTATCTTCTTCACTTAGTTCCAGTTCTAGGTTCTGTATTAAAACTTATCCGATCCGACCATGTCTTTTCTCTCTCGTAATTTCTTCTTCTATCTTATCAGATCCAAGCTTCTAAGGTGGTTCCTTATCATTTTCCAAGGTGGTTCCTTACAAAAATGTTTCATCGCTTGTAATAGTAAATAAATTCTAAGGTGGTTCCCGGGCACCACCTACTTTGTACATAGGTCCGCCTCTGAGTTCATATAACTACAAAGTAAGAGCTATTTAGAATTTAGTCTTTTAAGTATGATGTATACTTCAGATTGATTAGCAATGGTGAGATTTTAGCATAAAATTGAGTGCCAAGAAAATGTACCCCTAGTAGCTCATCTGTACATGGATAAAACATTTGACCTCTAGAGATGACGCTAGTAGTATATACCTTGTTTTTGTTCAGCTAATAAGCTAATGTGTTAGTAACTAAACACCTCTTTACCTGGCTCATTAAGATGTTCAATTACTTAACTTCTAATTTATATCTCTTTTTCTAATTAACTAGAATTGTGATCTCGCTCAATGGGGCGCCTAATAAGACACAATGGGGATTAGGGCGGGTTTGGGGATAACTTTAATCGGGTTTGGAGATAAGGATACCGCTTGCCCCATTCGCCATTCCTACATAAACCTAATCTTTAGATAAAAATGTCTCATGTTCTTCGTATAACCAACTTTAACGAGATGGTGCATTTTATACTAAGCGACCTTTCATATCAATAAACAACATATGGTATTTCTATTGTCAAAATTAACTACTAATCCTCTCTTTTTCAATAGATTAATTCCAAGTCAAATTGCTAATTTTAATAGTTCATGATAGAACATTTGCCAAGATTATGCAGATTGTAACTAATAAACTTGATCAATCTATTTCTATTTAATCTATTAAAAGAGGGTTTTGAGTGAGGTCATCTTATACTAGGTGGAGAGTTACAATTGATGAATTCAATTAAATAATATTAAATGATGACATCATATTTAAAGAATATATTTTTATAAAGTAATTGCAATTAACCCAATTTCACATAGCTCATGACTCTGATTGCAATTACTTTATAAAAATAAAAACTGAAAAAGACGCTTCTTCCGAGGTGCCCATGACTCTGATTGGTTTTTAACTTCGGTGCATTGAGAGAAGTATATTATCACTCTCAATATGAAATTCAAATCCTTTCAAGTTTCTTTTTCTCTATTCCCCTGTTTCATCTAAAACCCTAAACAAAGTGCAATGTCGTTTTGTTTTTCATTTCGATTGTGCAGGTGTTTGAACAAAAGATTCAAGGTCACACTCGATAGGTATTATTTTTTTAAGGTTTCAATTTTACAAGTATCTTTCTTGAGCATTTATGTTTCAGTGTGTTTATATGTGTTACTTTCATTGTGTATGTGAATTGAAGCTAAAGATTTAAATGCGTGATTGGTGGAAGGAGTATTAAAAGTTTTGTGCTTTGAGGGCACTTTTGCTAATTCAGATTTTTTTTTTTCACAAATAATGATGTATTCAATCAGATTTGTTTTGTATTTAATTATTCTGTAATTGCAATTATGTTTGTGCATGTAAGCTGTTTGGTGCAATGTCTACATTAATTTTGCAGAAGAATGGTTGCTTGGAGCCTTGGAGAATTTCATCCTGATTCTTCTTCTTATGACTCTGCTCTACCGAATTAGGTAAAACAATTTATTTACACTTATGATATAGAATTCTTACTTTTCTTTTTATGAAGAAAAATGCATACTATTTAAATGATGACTTTGTATGTTGCTCTATCTTTCTTAAATGTTATACCAATGTAACTTATTGACAGTACAATACAAGAAACATGTAGTAATATGACTTATCACAATAGAGATACGATAGTACTTTAGTAGAAATGTCCTTCTATATGGGTTTGGTATATGTAAACAAGGTTTTGATCTTGAATGTGGGTTTGGTATGTGAGGCACATGTTCACACCTTAAAATGAAAAATCATGCAGTTGAATGGGATTACGATTTGTTCGAATGGGATTAAATAAGTTTATTGATGGGATGATTTGAATTAGTAGTCGTTAGTTAAATATGTAGTTGCTGCTACCACAATTGCTTTTGCTCTTAATTACATTGATTAACATTTATTTAGCTTTAATAGTTTATGGATTTGAATAATTTCAAAAATGCCATCTTCAACTACTCTTTAACAGTTTGTGCTTTTATGGGTATATGTTTTCAAACCTTTTTGACATTGGTTTATATCACTGCAAATTTTATAAGGATACTAACCAAAAAACAAATCTAAGTTAATAAAGGAGTTCAAGAACACTTGGCATAGTATGGTATGATGGTGATAGTAAAAAATCTTAGTTAATAAATGTGAAAGAAGATACAGACAAAAGTGTTGTTAGCGAAGATGAAGATGCAGACAAAAGTCTTGGTCTTGAATAATCATGGGGTAAGTAATCATATACTACCATGTCTGATGAAGATGAAGATGAAAAAGAAGTTGCACTAGATGAAACCAAAATAATTATGGCTGTGACTATGTCAGGAACTATGCAAGTTGTCTTTAAGACTCTGAGTGATCGATTGAAGAAGACGCACTTGATGTGGCTTGAGAAGCAGGATTCATAGGGTAAGAAATCAAGAATATCCAAATTTACATTGAGGAATGAAATGTTTTATTTATTTATTTGGATTTTTAGCAGAGAATCGACCCATTTTGTTATGACAAAATTAGGAATGTATTTTGGCTACTTAGATGTTGATGCAAAACCTTCATTAACTTGGTGTCTTAAATAATTTGCCAACAAATTTAATACTACTGTGATGAAAACTATAAGGGCATTACTTACTACCACTAAATATGATGGCATAAACGTTCTTATAATTAAAAAGGAAATTTAGAGTTGGAACTGGTGCAAATATGTGTGTGCAAGGTGAACGGAATTACTTCTCTATCAATTTGTCCATTTCGGTTAAAATGAATCATTTTAAGTTTGTGCTAATAAATTATATATTCATCTTTGCTTGGTCGGTATTGCACACTAAATTTTCTAAGAAGAAATGAAAAAAAATACTATAAATATGTAGTTACCGTGTAAACGCAAAGTTTATTATATAACATTGCTTTTGGGTTATAATTATACTTATAAAAAAGAAAAAGCCCGTGTATTACACGGGTCTTAAACTAGTATAAATAATGAAAGATAGAATATTTACCTAAGGTGTGGCTTGGCATTAGAGCAAGATGATACGACCCTAGGTCAAAGTTTAACTCATTGTCACGTCGCCACATCGCCTTTAACCTTTCACTTTTAACTCACAAAAACATCTCTTATCATAACTCAACAACAATTTACAAAAACACGCCTTCATTTATAAGGCAAAATGAAAAAATAATAATAATAATAATAATAAAATAAATAATAATTGAAGATGCCTTTAACGTGCGTTAGTGGCTTAATATGGGATTAAAGCTTGACCTTAACTCACCCCCGCAATGTTAACATGCCCTTAACTTACTCCAAGTTAAGGTTTAACTCGCCCACAATGTTAACATACCGCACGCTCTCTAAGGTTAAAGTTTAATACCCATTGATAGTAGGTCATGGGTTCGAATCTTGGTATCCTAGTTGTACCTTTTTAACCAAAACACAAACAACAACAAGATTATATTACTAGATGGCCAAATGTGTCCCTATAAAAGTTAACGTTTTATGTGGAGATTGAGTTTAGACAAACTTGCAACGTTGGTGAATATGGATCGTAAAGGTATCGATGTCGCCTCTTTTATGTCCTGTTGTTGTGAGTGCGTAGAGAATGTGAACCACATTTTTTCTCTTCGGGGATGTCTCGAGATCTTTGGGCTCGTTTGGCTTGATGGTGTGATTTGAATACTCCAGAGATATCAAACTTGTCGGAATGGATATCTTTGTTAGATGCTTGTCAAGTTACGAAGAAAGCTAGGTTCATTCTCAAAGGGATTGCGGCTTGGATATTATGGTCAATATGGAAGTTTCGCAACAAGTTGATTTTTTCGGTGTCCAAACCCAAGAAGGAGACTATTTGGGACTGTATTCTTCATCATTCGTTTTTGTGGATTTCATCTTGAAATCCAAATTTTTGTTTATCTTGGATAGGTTGGTTAGGAAATCCTATCGACAATAACTCTTCCTTGTAATTGTTTTGTTGTCTAGCTTTTGCTAGTTTTATATAACACCGTCATTCAAAAAAAAAAAAAAAAAAAAAAAGATTCTATTTACTTAATTGCAATAAAAAGAAACAAGACGTTCTACATAATCCATTGATCATACATAACCACTTGATGAGTTGTAATTTAAAGTGATTTATTAAAAGTTTAAAACAACACTAGTTACTTAGACATAAACCACAACAATCCATGAAATTGTAATATATTTTTGGTATAGTTGTACAACTGTACCTTCACTTCCTACTATAGGAGTGTAAAGAACGAACTCGTTCATTTTAGTTACAAAAAACCAAACCGACCCTCACGAGCTACGACATTTATCTAAATCAAAATACGTTTTGGAACTAAATGAATGAATTCTTTCTTGATAAAAAAAAAAAAAAAATCGTTCATTTTAGTTCCAAGAATCGAAACTGACCTCAGTAGTTCCTACGACATTTATCTTGAACATAATACAACTTCCTCCACTTTTTCCAGCATGATATGATCCTTCTTTTGATATGAGTTTGAATGTGATGGAAATTGCAAAACTGATTAGAAGAGCCACAATCAATCTATACGACTCTTAAGTAGTGTCTAGTTACCTCAAATTCACTTTAATATTTGGCAGAATGTATATTTTGCCTTTTGAAAGACATGGTCGACTCGACATATAGCATGGGAAGTTCCACTAATCATTTATATATGTTGTTTTCACGATGATCACCTTATTTGAATATTTGGCTTATTCTTCATATGACCAAGTGTACATACATTCCGATTCATTGTTGCTTTTGTTATAGAGGAATGTGATCGGTGAGTTTGATGGTGTTTCGTAGGATGTTCCGGAGAGAACAAGGGTGTTAGCAACGTCACACGTGACGCCAATCCATGTGCATAGTGAGTGTGATGTGTTTCGGTTGATTCGGTTGTGGCTCGGGATGATGAAGAGATTGGTGATGGATAATGACATTGTTTGCGTGTGCAAGTGAGGCCGTGAGGTTGAGACGCGTGAACGTTAAGCCATTGAACAAAATCTTGAAAGTAGAATGAGTTTTGGTTTTATAATTGTCCCACATCGATGAATATGTAAACTTTGGAGCATTATATGAATATGATTATGAGATTATAATTACAAGCATTATCTGATGCATGTATTGACTTATAAAATTCCTTAATACATGCATTTCGTAATTGCTTGTTTTTCACCATGTAACATGAGTATGTTATTATTACTAGTTTTACATTTTTATTTACTTTATAATCTTACTTTAAATATCTACGATTTATTTGAACTGTTTTATATTTTTCATTTACTTTATACTTTTACTTTTAAACATCTATAGTTAATATTACTGTTTTTAATTAAGTTTATTCGGATTTAGCTTATGTACTTTTAAAAAATATCATGTTAATTTAATTTCTTTGATATGACAAAAGTGACCATTAGATCTAGCTTATTAAATAAAGAAACTAGTAAGATTAAAGTTGTGCCTACACATCAAAACTTTTCTAAATTATGTTTCCAATAAACAAATGTATTCTAAAATAATGATTAAAAGACTTTTGTAAATTTAAAAGAAAATATACAAAAATAAATACTTGATTATGAATTGGATTTCGAGATTAATCATAACTATTTTTGAAGTGGTTTATTTTTCCAATTATAAAGAGATGAATGGAACTGTAACAACATGAAACTGGCTTTGATAGTTTATTTGCTGTCACTAGTTCAAATAAGCAGTAACAACATGCCAACATGTCTCATGTTCTTTATATAACCAAATTTAACGAGATGGTGCAATTTATGCTAACGAACCTTTCATATCGAAAAACAACATATCATATTTCTATTGTCAAAATTAACTACTAATCCTCTTTTTTTTAATAGATTAATTCCAAATCAAATTACTGATTCTAATAGTTTACGGTTGTAGTTTTGCCAAGAAAATGCAGATGGTAACTAATATGTGTTGTACTAAACTTGATCAATATAAAAAATGAAAGATAGAACATTTACCAATAAGTTGGCTTGGTTTGAAGGTTAGAGTGTAATACTCATTGATAGTAAGTCATGGGTTTGAATCTTCTGACCTGCTGACTTTTTCTTTTTTTTTCTTTTTAGAGGCAACTTGTATATTCCTATCTCACTTATCTCACAACGTGAGACGTGAACCCACAACCCGCAGGTTGATGGGTCATCACATATCGCCGACCAAAATGCCTTTGGCCCAAGAGTTGCAATCAAACGCCTATTAGGCTCGCGTTCCCGTTGGAAACGTGGTGGGGCAGAATGGCCCCAAACGCCTCGAAACGTTTCCGCCGTTTCCTAGCCGCTTGATTTCCATGCCGCTTCCTTAGCCGTTTCGGATTTCCATGCCGCTTAAATGGAAAAGCAAAGAAGGAAAAAAAAACAATATTAATTCCGCCACTAGATCGATGCCAGAGAAGATGAAGGTTTTCAGGTGACTTTCAAGAAGAAGTAATAAAATATTAAAAACTTCATTAGGTGAGAGAAAAGTGATAAGTCAAAGTATGAGAATTGGAAATGTGTTTCTAGATAGCTGAAAAGTATAATTTAATTGGTTTATAATTCTTTTATAAATTTTTTTATGTGTGTCTCATTGACTAGATTGTAGCATTTGCTATTTTGTTTTGCGGTTTCTTATAATAATGAACTGCTCTTATACAATGAAACATTTATTTGTCTGCATAGATTTAACAACTTTTGTGATTATATGTTTGGTTATTGATAACTAATTATCTTTGGAACATGTAGTACTTTTGGAGTTTACAATTTACATCAATATATATTTATTTTGGATTTTCTTTAATATATTTTTAATTTTTTATGTTTTTATCATTATATCTACGCTGCTCCGTATCTTAAATTTTAATTTTTTCCGCTTCCTGCCCCCGTATCCCTTTGCCATTCCTGCTTCGGTGCTACACTGCTTTGGCCCTCTTAACTTTCTATTAACTAAATCACAAACAACAACAACAAGATTCTATTAGTTACTTGCAGTCAATAAAAAGAAACAAAAACATTCTACATAATCCATTTGATCATATATAACCACTTAATGAGTTGTATCTTTAAGTGATTTATTAAAACAACACTAGTTAGTTACACATAAACCACAACAATCCTTGAAATTGTAATATATTTTTGGTATAGTTGAACGAACGTACCTTCACTTTCTACCATAGGAGTGTAAAGAGAGAACTCGTTCATTTTAGTTACAAAAACGAAACCGATCCTCAGGAGCTACGACATTTATTTCGATAAAATACGATTTTTGAACTAAGATTAATGAATTCTTTCTTGATCAAAAGAACTCATTCATTAGTTCCAAGAATCGAAACCGACCTCAGTACTTCCTACAACATTTATCTTGATCAAAATAGGATTTCCTCGACTTTTTCCTGCAGGATATGATCCTTCTTTTGATATGAATTTGATTGTGATGGACATTGAAAAACTGATTAGAAGAGCCACAATCAATATATATGACTCATAAGTAGTGTCTAGTTAGTATCGTTTTTTAAATGAACACTTTACATAAAACATAACCACAACAAACACGTTTAAAAGGATTAACCGGAATCGACGAAGCGAGCAAAACATTTGGCCGAGCAAAGCATTTGCTCGCCATGTTTTTTGTCTTTTAGCGATAACGGCGAGCAAAAAATGGGGCGAGCAAGCATTTTGCTCTCCATGTTCTTTGTCTTTTAGTGAAAAATGTTTGTCTTCTTATGAAAACGACAAGCAAAGGGGCGAGCAAAATCAAAATGCTCGATGAGTCAATTTTGTAAATCTTTAAATATGTGTCGGTTTTGTAATTCTTGTTGGTAAATGTTCATTCTAGTAATTGATTTGTCTATTTACCTCAAATTCACTTTAATATTTTGCGAATGTATATTTTGCCTTTTGAAAGACATGGTCGACTCGACATATAGCAAGGAAGTTCCACTAATCATTTATATATGTTGTTTTCATGATGATCACCTTGTTTGAATATTTGGCTTGTTCTTCATATGACCAAGTGTACATACATTGCAATTCATTGTTGCTTTTGTTATAGAGGAATGTGACGGTGAGTTTGATGGTGTTTCGCAGGATGGTTCCGGAGAGCGATGGTGTTAGCGACATCACATGTGATGCCATTCCACGTGCATAATGAGTGTGATGTGTTCTGTTGATTCGGTTGTGGCTCGATGTAGTGTGAGGATGATGAAGAGTGGTGATGAATAATGACATTGTTTGTATGTGTGCAAGTGAGGTTGTGAGGGTAGAAACGGTCGTTAAGCCATTGAACAAAAGCTTGAAGGTAGAATGAGTTTTGATTTTGTAATTGTCGCATTATCGATGAATATGCAAACTTTGAAGCAATATATGAATTAGGATTATGAGGTTATAAGTACAACTATCATTTGATGTATGTATTGACTTATAAAATTCCTTACTACATGCACTTCATGATTGCTTGTTTTTTACCATGTAACATGAGTATGTTATTATTACTAGTTTTACATTTTTATTTACTTTATAATCTTACTTTTAAATTTCTACAATTTATTTTAACTGTTTTATATTTTTCATTTATTTTATAGTTTTACTTTTAAACACTATAGTTAATATTACTGTTTTTCATTAAGTTTATTCGGATTTAGCTTATGTACTTTTACAAAATATAATGTTAATTTAATTTCTTTAATATGACAAAAGTGGCCATTGGATCTAGCTTATTTAATAAGGAAACTAGTAAGATTGAAGTTGTGCCTACGTACTGTTAGACTGTATGTTTACATTGAAACTGTGTGTCTTTAGCTTTATTAATCAACAATATTTATAGAGTACATAGGAGAGATTTATCCTACCAATAAACCCTAATGGACCCAAACCCATGTTGGGCTTGGGCCACTCTAATCTATTATACGGCTAATACTCTCCTGCGGTCAGAGGCGAAATCGCGAAAGTTTCGGATTGAAGATACTTAAAACAAGAAAGCTATAACTATTTTTGTTGACGAAAACATCCACAAAGAAGCGTAAAAAGCAAACAAAGAAAGCGGTATTTGTCAAGAACTTGTAGATTCACCGATGATGTGCATTAGGACATCAAAGGTTGCACATTGATTCTTGAAGAAATAACCTCATGCCTTATTGAATGAAGTAACACCATTGATCGAGCTTTAGTGGACTATTGGTAGAGGCAGTCGAGTTTTAGTCGACTTTAACTAAAAAGAAAAAACATAAAACATTAACGTAACAATTTATTTATTTATTTTTGCATTTATTCACTTAGTGAGTTATGGAAGCAAGCAAGAAAAGCATGTGCGTATGGTGGAGTTATGGATAAGGTGAGCAAGTAACAATGTAAAACGCTTTAGAGTTGACTGATTGATCGAATGCTTTTTCTTTTAGGGTTTTGGTGGTGTTGTAGACATTGGCCTATGTAGTACAATCATGAATATGGAGCTTTGATTGGTGGTTTGTGTTTTGTTTTATTAAAAAAAAAGAAAGAAAAGTGTGGAGATCAAGAAAAGAAGAAGCCATTGACTTTGATGATGATTGATTGACTAGACAATGTATTGGTTGTATTACAAACTGGTGATTGGTGGAGTGTTTGTTTGTAGGATTTGAGAGGAAGAAGATTACGGCAGTAGGGTTGTGGGAGAAAACGGTCACTCCAATCTATTATACCGCTAATATGCACAACCAAGTGTAAACAACTGCAACTTTTAAACTCATACCCGCTAAAAGATATTCTATTTTACCACATCAAAACTTCTTTAGATTCCGTTTTCAAAAACAAATGTTGTCTAAAATAATGATTAAAAGACTTGCGTAAATTAAATTGAAAAAAGGCAACAAAAGAAATAGTTGATTATGAATTGGATTTCAAGATTAGTCATGACTACTTCTGAAGTGATTAATTTTTCCAATTATAAAGAGCTGAATGGAACTGTGACACTAGTTCAAATAAGCACAAAATTGTAATGACAAATGTGATAAAAATCCTAAGTTGAAGGGCATAAATGAAACATTAAAAATTAGCAACAACAAAAAAAGATTAATGTTGAGAGTGGGATTTGAACCCACGCCCTTCGGACCAGAACCTTAATCTGGCGCCTTAGACCAACTCGGCCATCTCAACTTTTGATATACTTTTACAACAATAGTTTATCAATATTAATTGTTTCAAAGAAACTGTGACCTGGTTGTATAAGACAACAATTTGAAATTTAGTCTTTTAAGTATGATCTATACTTCAGATTAATATGCAATGGCGAGGTTTTAGCAGAAAAATTGAGTGCCAAGATAATGTACCGCCAGCAGCTCATCGGTACATGGATAAACATTTGATCTTCTATAGACGACTCTTGTATACATAGTTTATGTTCACCGTAGCTAATGCGTTAGTAATTCTGCTTTTACAAAGTAACGTAACCAAACGCCTTTACTAGGCTCATTAAGATGTTCAATTACTTAACTTCTAATTTATATCACATTTTTTTCTAATTAACTAAAATGGTTTCAAATAATGATGTGTGCGTAAAGTATGCAAATTTTTGTAGAGAATAATGATACATTTAATTTTTATAGACGAATCTTTATAAAAAATGTATCATGTTCTTCATGTAACCAACTTTAACCAGATAGTGCATTTTATGCTAACCAACCTTTCATGTCGAAAAACAACATATGGTATTTCTAATGTCAGAATTAACTACTAATCTTGTTTTAATACATTAGTTCCAAGTCAGATTATTTTAATAGTTCATGATATTATGGTTGTAGTTTTGCCTAGGATATGCTGATGGTAACCAATATGTCTTGTTCTAAACTAAATATAAATAATGAAAGATACAATATTTACCAAGGTATTAGCTTGGTGTTAAGGTTAAAGTTTAATACTCATTGATAGTAGGTCATGGGTTCGAATCTTGATAACTTGTCTTATCTTTTTTTAAACTAAAACACAAACAACAACATGAGTTTGTTAGTTAATTGCAGTCAAAAAAAGAAACGAAACATTATATATACAACCACTTAATGAGTGTAAAGAAAGAACTTTTTGTTCCAAGAATCGACACTCGGAGCAGACATTTTAATACCTATATCGATAACACTAGCCACTATCTCGTCCTTAAACACAAACAAGATCGGCGACTTCCTACGACATTTACTTTGATCCTTCTTTTCTTTTCAAATGAGTCTAGATTTTCAGCATTCACAAATATATTGATGGAATTGATACGATCAGTGGTTAACACTTTTTGAGACACGGCCAAGGGTTCGATTCTCACCCTTCGTAGTAGGAGGTTTTTTCACCATTGGAGAAAGCAGCCTTCTGCCTTGGGTGAGGTGTCACTGCTCACGCCTCAACCTTTCTCATAACCATGGAAGACTTGATTGGGACCCAAACTTGGTACCCTACGCCTCAACCTCTCATAAACCATGGAATACGGTATTGGGACCCAAAACTTATGGAAAACGGTAATGGAGTTGCTTTTTTTTTTTTTTTTTTTTTTTTTTGAGTATTAACGAAATATACCAACATCTCGTTATCATGTTTTCATAGTACTCGAATGCGGCAGGGCTTTAAGGAGTCTGAAGAGTCTGCTTATCGATAGGCCACCGTTTGATGAGGCACCAAATTTCACGACTTATTATATATATGAATACAATATAAAGGCCAAGTTTAATTAATTCACGACTACTTATACATATGTATATTATGTGTGTTTGAGGGCATCTTTGTAGTAATGGCACGCGCCACTCAACCACGAGACTACCGCGCTCGAATGTATCTTCACTTTGTCCTCAAATGTCTATTGTTATCTTTTACCAAATAAATTGAAGAGTAAACTACAAAATACATCCTCGCGGTTTGCGACTTTTCGAGACCTTACATCCTGCCGAGAAACTATTGGCATCTTACATCCTTCGTTAGTCAACGTTTACCAACATACATCCCCAGGACGAACGACGCAAAATTTTTTCGTTAAGCGCTACTTCCAGAGTATAGAGGAGGCTGCTTTGGTCTTTTACTCATACGAGTGATGTATTTTGAGTTTTACTTTTACATATAAGAGGATGTATTTTGCAATTTACTTTATACTTTACTCTTTTTTTTTTAATTATTATTATTATTATCGAAAAAATTATAAAAAATTCCAAAATTTTATAAAAATTCCGAAAATTTTATAAAAAAATTTATAAAAATTTCCAAAAATTTTATAAAAAATTCCGAAAACTTTATAAATTTTTTTATTAATAATTCCGAAAATTTTATAAAATAATCCGATAAATTTTTATAAAATCTTATAAAACATTCCGTCAAAAAATTTGGAAAAAAGAAAATTGTTCTTTTAAAAAATCCGAAAAGAATTTCTTTTAAAAAAATTTGTTTCTAAATTCCATAAAAATTTGTTTTTTAAACTTTTTTTTATTTTTACGGAAATTTTTATAAAAAAATTTCGACAAAAAAAAATTCTTTTTTCTTTTTTGAATACTTTTTGACGGAATTTTTTTATAAAAAATTTTCGACAAAAAATTTTCTTTTTTCTTTTTTGAATACTTTTGGGCAAAATTTTATAAAAAAATTCCGTCAAAAAGTATTAATAAAAGAAAAAAGAAAATTTTTATAAAAAAT
The DNA here is from genome assembly GCA_022545495.1 of Chrysanthemum lavandulifolium. Lineage (NCBI taxonomy): Eukaryota > Viridiplantae > Streptophyta > Magnoliopsida > Asterales > Asteraceae > Chrysanthemum > Chrysanthemum lavandulifolium. The sequence goes on along the minus strand of CM040238.1, from coordinate 304,226,744 downwards.
TCCGTAAAAATGAAAAAAGTTTAAAAAACGGAAAAAACGGACGAGTAATAATAATTTTTCTTATAAAAAATATTTTACGGAATTTTTTTTATAATTTTTTACGTAATAATTTTTATAATTTTTATAAAAAAAGTTTTAAAAGAAAATTTTTTACGGAATTTTTTTTAAAAGAAATTTTTCTTTTTCTTTTTTCCGAAATTTTTGACGGAATGTTTTATAAGATTTTATAAAAATTTATCGAATATTTTATAAAATTTTCGAATTATTAATAAAAAATTTATGAAATTTTAGTAATTTTTATAAAATTTTTATAAAATTTGTATAAATTTTTTGAATTTTATAATATTTTCGACAAAATGTTTTTTATATAAATAGTTAACTCAAATAATAATAATAATAATAATAATAATAGTGTCAAGAGTGGGAGCTTGACACGGAAACTTTGGATACACTTTCACGTATCAAGACTGTTGCTATTAGCCACCGAATAGTGTCAAGAGTGGGGCTTTATATTTCATGACTAAGCTTTTGTATTCAGAAGTGTGAGCCCAACTAGTGTCCGCTTCCCACCAATTTCTCAGAATTGCTTTTGGTTTTTAATGAAGTGATAATAATAATAATAATAATAATACTAATAATAATAAAGTGATTTTCATTAAAAAAATAATAAAAAAAAAAAAAAAAAAAATAATAATAATAATAATAATAATAATAATAATAATAATAATAATAATAATAATAATAATAATAATAATAATAAAAATTAAAGTATAAAAGTAAATTGCAAAATACATCCCTCTTATATGTAAAAGAGTAAGCGCAAAATACATCTCTCAGATGAGTAAAAGACCAAAAGCCTCCTCTATACTCCGTTAGAATTAACGAAGAAAATTTTGCGCTGCTCGTCCTTAGGGATGTATGTTGGTAAACGTTGATTAACGAAGAATGTAAGGTGTCAATAGTTTCGCATAGGGGATGAAGGTCTCGTAAAATGCAAACCACAAGAATGTATTTTGCAGTTTGCTCTAAATTGAATCTATCATTACATTGAGTTGAAGGACAAAATGGTAATGACAATTTGACAAGCAAGTTTTTTTTGGTCATTGTTAAAGTTCGCTTTTCAAAAGAAGGTGATTTGCACACTCTCATAAATAATTGGGGTACTCAAATTTTGAATGTTTGGACATTTTGAGTGTCCCAATCATTTATGGGAGTGTGCAAACCACCTCCTTTTCAAAATGTCAGTCTAATGTATAAGGGTATGTTTGGTACGCTGTCATGAATCATAATGGGTATGAGTTTGATAGTAGTGGTGGACCCCTCAATTATAATAGATTCATACCTTACACTTTCATAGTATATGGAGTATGAAATTATATCTATCATTCATTCTAATATTTGATAGATTTAGGGTCTGTTTGGTATCCCATTATCGCAATGATACTACGACTATGAAAGTGATTAAAGATGTTTGTTTTGTGGGCCCAGTAATGAAATGGGTATATTATAGTCATAGATTCATTATACACCAATTTGGTGTCTATGAAATCCATTCTCGCGGGGCCCTCTCTTTTCCACTACAAAATTCAAATATATATACACTTTTTCATTTCATATTTCATCAACCAAACATAAACAATCGTAATGATACACTTTTTCATATCCATTGTCATTCTACCCCATACCAAATCCGATACCCATTGTAATTCCTAGCAACAAACCAAACAACCCCACATCTTAAACAAGCAACTATATTTGGAATCAAAGTATTCCTTCATTCCGATTTTTACATACCAAACGCACCCTAAATTGGTAAAAAAAAATGATAACTCTATTGAATAATCTTACTCATAACTAGAGATGAGGATAATAGATGGTGGACTGAACTGAATCAAACTGAAAACCCAATCAAACATATTTTGGTCCGGTTGTCGGTTTATCATTTTTCTTCATATTTGATGCTCAGTCGGGTTCGGTCTTACTCACAACCGGTCACTATGCTTTGTTGGACCAGGCCATATCGACGAACCAAATTGGACCGACTGGGATTTGGACCGAACATTTTGATCCGTCCTCGGTCTAGTGTTTTGATCCATATCGGTTTTGGATCACGCCCGATTTTTGTCAGTCTGGTCCGGTTTTTGTACCGTGATCAAACCTACTCGTGACTATATGCCTATGTCTCATGATGGACCGTAATGTTATTTAGATCGTATGAACATACATAATCAACTATCAAGTATCAACTCAAGAACTCAGATAATCAATTATCGTTGTCCCCGATTACTTTTGTTTGCCAAAATCTATAATTATTATTATCAAAGCCATATCATACGATTCAAAAGGAATTTGCATAACCTACATTGTGTTTAACTAAACAAGTTTAAAATTTAGATACATACTTGGACTTGGACATACATAACAAGCTAAGTATCACATCGTTTTTAAACTATATATTCTATTCAAAAGTTCATTATTCTTGATACAAGTTCAAATCATTGTTATTGTAAATCACGTTCATGGAGATCCTAGCTAATCATTGTTTGATAGCCATTTGAAACCTTACAACTAATTATAGAGATCAACAACTATGCTTATATAATCGTATTTTACTTCCCAAAACCTTTTACATATGGTTTTCTATTATCATGCATTGCTTTTTGATTAGATTTATTGTAGTTGGGTAATTATATTCAACTCTATTATCAAACACTTTCAAGAAAATGTATTTTGGTAAAAAATAAGTAGACAATGGTCACGATAATAACATAGTCATAGATAAAAGTTGTGTCGCTTGGTAATCTCCAAACGCTAAACACGAATGTAGTTTTCATGTTCATGTTATTTGAAAAGTGTGAGTTTTGACTCAAATGTGCATGAGAGAATTGAAGTGTCTTAATGATTCTTTCCAACTATTTTACCGTCAATCTAAAAATGTGAAAATAGCGAGAATTGAAACCAAACCTAGACATATCATAGTGTAGTGTTTAATACTCACCATAGTACTCCATTGTCTTAAAATAATTGTCTTCCACAAAATACACACGCTAAAAAACATGATTATTATTGATTTCTCTTACTTTTTGTAGACTCACGGTTTCTGTGTACTTAGCTAACTAATGTGTATTTATTTAAAGTTTGTAATATTAATCTCAAATAAGAGTAATATGGTAAACTCGATAAACCTTTTATCTTTATATATGTTGTGTTTGGCGCATGACGAAAATAAGCTTTATTTGTCACACATGCTTATGAAAGTTTTTATAAGCCACAAGCCTTTATAAGCTCAAGCCCGTTTAAACGGGCTTATTGGTGCTTATATTTAGTTAAATTACTTAAATACCCTTAAAAATATAGTTGATTAAAAAGCTGAAAAATATATTTAAATTTAATTTGATATATTTTTATGCGATTTTACATTAATAAGTTTCAATTCTAACTAATTTGACAATCAACTTTATATAATATAAGCTTCAGCTTCCACCCCAACTCCAACTCTTGGTAGTTGACAATTAAATCAAAACATCTTGGAGATGTAAACTATTAATTTGAGACGGAAAGAGGAGTGACTATTGTAGTATGATTTTTCCAAGGTTGTCAAAATCGCGATTCGCTTCGTAGGATCGAACGATCCTACGATCCCACACACAAAACGATCGGGATCTTAACAAGATCGTAATTCAAGTAGGATCGCAGCAGGATTGTAGGATCGCGTAGGATCGGATCGGATCGTATAGGATCGCTTTTTTTTTTTTTTTTTTTTTTGGCTTTGGTATATTAACTTATTAAGTATAAGCTCATATCTTAAAGCTTAATGACTAAGAATTTTCGAAAAAATTATTATTTTGGTGCGATTAATTAATTGTCTTTTGCAAGATTAATGAGTGTAAAATCATTATGTTTTATGGAGTATTTAGAAATAGTTTAGATGGTCTTTTGGGTTTATTATGAAAAACGATTTCGCTTTGTAAATGTAAAGTTTGTTTTCAAGTAACTATCTACATACTTGACCCAATTTTGTTTATATTTTATTTTATATATAAAAGCATGAATATTCTAATTTAATTTATTTGGTTATCAAGAAAAAAAAATTCAAGAATATTATCGAATAGTATAATTTAATTTATTTGGTCATCAAGAAAAAAATTGTGTTGCCTCTATTATAAATTATGTCGTTTATTTTTAGATACAATCTTTTATCTTTTTCATTAATCTATATATCAGAACAAAAAGTTACGTAATCACGCTTAATAAATTAACATTATATTTTTGCATAAACGTTATAACGAAAAACCTATAATAAAAATATTAAAACAAGAGTAGGACAAACAGACGACAGTAGAATCTTTGTGCAAGATGCATTGAATATATATAATATTCTTCTACTACTGTGATTGAACATATAACTTTTATTTTATCATCTATTTAGATTCGCTTATCATACGAAATATTATATGTAAATATAAAACTACAACCCTATATAAAATATATACATTTTCATAGGATCTTACGATCCCGATCCGATCCTACGATTACGATATTACAAACCCAAAACGATCCTGGCAGGATCTCGATCCCGACAACCTCGATTTTTTATTAGTTTCTAGATTTAGAAAAAGACAATCAAATTGACACTTTTACCCTCACCCCACCCAACCCCACTCACAATCATTTCTCCCTGCTTCCATTTTCAAATTCCAAAACTTTCAAAACCAAAACCCTCTTCTTCTTCTTCATCACTCCACAAAACACACACTAAAAACACACACACACACTCACCAACCAACCAACAACAATCCCATCACCATTTCCCATCAAGATCCACTTTTTATCACTCCCCATCAAATTTCATCAATACCCTTTGCCGGCCGGCCTGCAATTTTGTCCCTATCAAAAACCCCCAAATTCAAAAACCCTAATTCACTTTTTTAAAAAAGTGCAGATATGAACCGATCTGATAACTACATTGAATCTAATTTTAATAATAAGTGGCTTCAGTCAGCTGGGTTGCATAGTTTTTACTCGTCTAACCCTAATTTACCTCCACTTCAGGTGCTTTGTTTTCTATCAAGATTTGATTTTTATTGGGTTTTGGAAATGGGTTTTGGTTTTTATTGGATTTTGGAAATGGGTTTTTGTTTTTGTTGGATTTTGATTATGGGTTTTGGTTTTCTTGATGAATTGATGAGTTTAATGAGGTTTTGTTGGATTTTGATTATAGGGGTGTTTGTTTGCTTATTTATATTATAAGCTTATTCTGCGCTTATATTTCATAAGCGCAATTTTTGGATTGTTTTGAAACTTGTGGGCGTATATAAGTTTGTTATAATAAACTTACATAAGCCAGTAAGGTTCAAGATAAGCCAAGAAAATGGGGCTTTTGAAATATGTCGAAAATGGATAAGCTCACAAGCCTATAATAAGCTTAAACAAACACCCCTATGGGTTTTGTTTGTTTTGAAGAAATGATGAATGTAATGAGGTTTGTGTTGGATTTTTTCTCTTTTTTTTAATGATTTGATGAATGTAATAAGATTAAAATGGGTAAACGGATGAGGTTTTTCCTGTTTTGTACGCGGCCTCGCCAGGTTAACCTGGGGCCGTTTCCGACCCTTCCTTGGCCACCCCCCAAATGTACACACCTAGCGAGGTTTGAACCTTTGACCTCTTGTGAGGAAACAAGGAACTTACGACTAGGCTATTTGGTGGTGGTTAATGTAATCTTATTACATTAAGGTTACATTACTTACAACCTTAATGTATTAAGGTTATTATTTTGTTATGGGTTTATGTTTTTGTTGGATTTGGATTATGGGTTTTGTTTTTGATGATTTGATGAATGCAGTGAGGCTTTTATTGGATATTAATTGTGCGTTTTGGTTGAAATGATTGTAGGATTTTGGGTTTTACGGTGGTGAAGGCGATGGTTCACGGTTAAATAGGAATTTACAGAGGGTAGTAGTGGAATGCAGATGGAATGACTCCTTCGGGTTTTACGAAGTATGGAAGTGGTGAGCAAATGTCGCCTAGTGAGTTTAGCCCCGGGTTGCTTGATCTTCATTCGTTCGACACCGAGCTTTTAACCGAGGTACTTAATTACTATTTGAATAAAATGAGCTATCTGTGATACTGAGCTAGTTTTGATACATGGTCTTGTGTATCTAGGAAGAGTTATAACTTATTAGCCATTGTAGTTTACAATATTGAAGATATATGTATCTGCATAACAACGGTTCTGGTAAAAGGATGTGTAATTTACAGGTTATCTGATCTTCGTTTGTTTTATACCTCCTACCTGAGGCAGTTAGTTAGTTAGCTGTTAATTGTTATTAAACTTGTTCTGCATACTCTTATAGTCTCAATGATTCAGCAGGAGTCAACAATTGTCACTTTAAACGCCAAGATTTATGTTCTGATATAACAGTACAGTCAATACTAATGGTAAAAGATTTGTAGATTTTGGTTTGAAGGTTGGTTTAAGAACATTAACAACAGTTGATTATTAGAATGCCATAAGCAATTAGTTATACTGAAGTACTGAACTAATCTTGCATACTTATCAGGGTGTTTGTTTTAACTTATCTAGTGGTATTATTTGCATATTTAGCAGTAATTGGTTTATTCTAGTGTTTGGATAAGCTTATAAGCTTGGGCTTAATGAGCTTATTTAAGGGGCGTTTTAATAAGCTCATTTTTATTGTCGCTAATTCGAGAGGGCTTGAGTTTATGAGTTGACTTGGTCAGTTAATCCAAACCAAAGTCACAGGAACGCTGACCGCCGCTGCTCGCTTCGGATCGCTCGCTTCAAACACGGTACGATCGCGACTGGATCGCCGATCGCGATCCGATCGCTATATTCGCGCCCCAAACAACATCAATCAGCGTACCCAAGTCTATTGGTTCGGCATTAAAATGGATCGCATGCAGCATCAAAGTGAACGGTACGGCGCACAAAGTGAACCGGTATAGCTAATTACCCATTCATATTAAACTTAAACCATTACTCAACTAAATTTTACATCCACTCATTGTACATATACTCCCAAGGTACAATTATTTAATTATCCACTCATATTAAACTTAAACGCTTTTAGTATCTAATGGTATGTATTGTTTATGATGATCTCATAATCTGATCTTTGAGAATGTGTTTCAGAATTCAAACATTCACAGATCTCTCCTAAACAATCTTTTGAGTATTGATATATCACATGGATATTTGGCTTATATACTAATTTAGAAATATAATATTATTATTAATATGGTACATTGTACCAAATCGGGTACATCGCATCAAAGCGAACTGTAGCGTTCGAAATGAGCCTACCCTCCCTCGTACTCAAATTTTAGGGACCTAGCGAATCATGCTCCTGTTTCGCTGCTCCATGTGACTTTGATCCAAACACCTTACCTTACGAGCTTATTATTGTAAGATAATCCAAACTCATAGAAAATTGTTAGCTTATTCATCATAAGCCATAAGCTGCTAACCGAAATACACTAGAGCCCAATAAATAATTTTAGACTAACACCCTATTCATAGTCTTATACTCCTATGTATATGGTATCTGCCAAGTTTCTATAGCAATTATAATCTTGAAGACGGGATCTTAGCAATGTGGTTGACATTAATATTTTGTATGTGCAGGTTCATAGTGAAAACAACTTGAATTTGCTAAATCAACCTTCTTATGGTGAAGGTCTTGATGAAGTCAATGCTTACTCGTTGACTAGCAAGTTTGCTAACTTTTCTTGTGGTGAGAACAACACTGTTAAGAGCTCATTAGCAGATAAAGAGAAGGCTAGTAATGTTGCTAAGATTAAAGTGGTGGTATGCATTCGTAATTCATTGCTATTCCTTATATATACATTTCAACTTTTGTTATGTACCTCTGCCAACTCTGTATCAACTCTGATTTCAGTCGAACATAACGTTTCAGGATTCTTAATGCTCATTGTCGTTTATCTTTCTTGTTTTTTGAAATATTTACTCTTGAATGCAGGTACGCAAGAGACCACTTAATAAGAAAGAACTTGCAAAAAGGGAGAAAGATATTATCAGCATAGACCCGTATTCTGGTTCACTCACTGTCTATGAATCGAAAGTCAAGGTAAGCTTTTATTGATTGTTAATTGTAGCATGACGTTGTCTTTTTTGTGTATCATAATAAGTTATCAGTTTGTTGGAAAGTATGTATTAGCATAGTGAGTGGATTTAATTGGTGTTACTACTTTGCAGGTAGACCTGACTGAGTATGTCGAGAAACATGGATTTGTTTTTGATGCTGTGATGAACGAAGATGTTACAAATGATGAAGTGGGTCTAGGAAATTGTGTCATCACTTGTCATTTTGCACTCTTTATGATATATTGAATATTTTTTTTTCCCTTTGTGGTGTAGATATACTCACAAACTGTTGAACCCATAATCCCAATTATCTTCCAACGAACAAAAGCAACCTGCTTTGCTTACGGACAAACAGGTACCCCTTTGTCCTAGATGACCTCAAAGCATCCACATTAACACATTGATTCACGTGATATCTGGATCTTACTATTAAGAATGAATTTGTCCAGGTAGTGGGAAGACCTATACTATGCAACCTCTTCCCCTCAGAGCTTCCCAAGACATTTTCAGACTTATGCACCATCATTACCGAAATCAAGGATATCAATTGCATGTCAGTTTCTTTGAAATTTATGGCGGGAAAGTTTTTGATCTCCTTAATGATAGAAAGTGAGTTTTTCCCATAAGAGACCGTATCAATCCCAAACATTAACAATAAAATTCTGTAGCAGCTAATCGAGTTTTATTTCACAGTAAGCTTTGCATGAGGGAGGATGGAAAACAACAGGTTTGCATCGTGGGTTTGCAGGAGTACAATGTTTCAAATGTGCAGACGATAAAGGAGTTAATTGAAAGAGGTAATGCCACAAGGAGCACTGGGACAACCGGTGCAAATGAAGAATCATCTCGATCACATGCTATCCTTCAACTTGCTGTCAAGAGATTGGTCGATGGAAATGAATCCAAGCCACCCCGATTAGTCGGAAAACTATCATTCATAGATCTGGCTGGAAGTGAACGTGGAGCAGATACCACTGATAATGATAAGCAAACAAGGTAGCTTACTATATAAATTGTTACAATGACTCTGATGAAAGTGTTGATTAATCTTGATTGTTCGTATTGCAGAATGGAAGGTGCTGAAATTAATAAAAGTTTGCTGGCTTTAAAAGAATGTATTAGAGCCCTTGACAACGATCAGGGTCATATTCCATTTAGAGGAAGTAAATTGACCGAAGTTCTTAGAGATTCATTCGTTGGCAACTCGCGCACGGTTATGATATCATGCATTTCACCAAATTCTGGATCTTGTGAACATACTCTGAACACTTTACGATACGCTGACAGGTTAGCATCAATGATACCTTGTTATTTATATATATATAAATTTGCAAATGCTAATTATGACTGGTCGGTTTTAACATATAGGGTCAAGAGTCTATCCAAAGGTAGCAATTCAAGGAAGGATCTTTCATCTTCAACATTAAACCTTCGCAACTCAATCCAGTTGCCAATTACATCGCCAACTTCATCGTCATCAATATTAACACGTTCCGATGATGTTAGAAATGAGAGATTACCGTATGCAACTAATAGATTTGGATGGCTAAACAAACTGACAGAGAGTCGCCTGTCTCTTCAACCATGGAACGCATTCCTGTTGCAAGACCATTACCACCAACTTATTCAGCACCTCCAGTAGAGAATTACAAAAGTGATACTGGAGGCACAGATGAGGAAATTATGGAAGATGATTTTGAGTATTCTATGGAGGAGACTTATGAACCGAAAGATATTTCCAGACTGGAAAAGCCAGCCACTCAGATGACGCCTATTGCTGAGGCAACCGATGATCTCGCTCTGCTTCTAGAGGTAATTTCAAGTTCTGTTTTGCATATTGTTACCAAGAACTTATCACTTCAAATTTTCTTATTATCTGGAATCGGTTTGCTTTAATCTAGGAAGAGGAAGATCTTGTAAGTGCTCACCGGAAACAAGTGGAGGAGACTATGGATATCGTTCGGGAGGTATGTGATTCCGCTGTTTGTTATGTACCAACTTGGGCTTTTTTTATCTCCAAGGTCAAATGGGTAAAATCTAGATACTTAAATAAAAGTAAAATCAGCTGAAAATCACCGAATGTATTCATTCTCAGTTGCTTACAACCTCAATCAGATTACTATTTTAACACTAAAGTTTTTGTAATTATATTTAAGGTGTGTTTCACTTGTGTTTTAAATCTGACTGCCTGATTATTGTGTATGTGTTTGGGCTTAACTAATCAGTTCTTACTAGCTTAAACAAAACTGATTATCAAAAGGTAAATAACTTGACCTTATTACCCCTTTGTTACATGTGTATGTGTTTGGCTTTAACTAAAAAATAGACAAGTTTTGATGGTTCAACCTAGTATGGTTTGACCTGTTACCCAACCTGCCCATTTTGCTAGGGGCCTAGAATTAGTTCGCAGTCAAGTGGCACATTGTGAACCTTGTTAAACTTAGTCTACATATGCAGGAGATGAACCTACTTGTGGAAGTAGATCAACCAGGAAATCAACTAGATGAATATATTACAAAGCTAAACATCGTTCTCTCCCAAAAAGCAGCCGGATTCAGAAGCTACAAACCCAATTCGTAATTTTCAAAAACATTTGGAAGACTACAATGTTCTATCAGCTGCTTCAGGTGGCAACTGATGCAGCATACTTAACCAAGGTGAGAGGTATTGGCTTTTAGCGTGTTGTGTCAAATGATGAGTGTTTGAAGTCTATTTCTTTATCTTTACATTTGATGAGTGTGAATTATGTAAGCTTTGTAACATGTGGCGATTTATAGATAATCAAAATGTCTTTTGATTTTAAGTTTGAGAAACCTTTTCTATGCAAAAACGACGAGGTTAACTATATTCAATACTAGATATTCCATTTGCTTTTATTGTACCATTATCATTTTGGAGATTACAAACATGTGATGATAAGCGCCGATAATTGTATAGTATAAAAACGAAATCCCAGTATCTTTTCTAGAAATACTGCTTATAGAGATTCTATAAGCTGTGGGCGATTCATGGTAATCTAAGTGTCCTGGTTTTAAGTTTGTGGAACTTTTCTATACAAAACGACGAGGTTATTAGTATTTAATACAAAATGTCTTAGTCGTCTTAATTATACGATAATCAGTTTGGAGTCAATAAACATGTGCTGATAATCCTCAATGATTATAGGATTAAAAAAAACTTAAACTTTGATACCATTTCTAGAAAAAGTGCTTGAAAAGATTTTGTAGGTATGGAGACTTACCAAGTTACCATTTTAGTCACATGAAGTTAAAATTTGGAATGTGTTTGTAGTGAATATTATGCTAATGTTCATATTTGGAAAATGAACTTATGATAACCACTTTTGACTTGCTTGCTTAAATTCCTTGAGTATGAAAGGTGTTCAGGAACTGGTAAAGTTTTTGCACATGTTAGATTTACCTTTTTTGTCTTTAGTTTTGTCTTTTTAATCAATTAGGTGTGAAATGAGATATACTACTTTAATTTATTTAGATCTACATGAAACATTTTCTAAAATGCAAGATCCTAAATCATGAAGTGTGATTTATGACATAAGCTAAGAAAGGAAAGTGTGACATATGATGACATAAATAAAGTAGGTTGAAAAAATGCAGATATTAATCCATGGTAATTAATGTTGGATTTTGCTAATATGTGACACTGGACACGTATTAACATGTTGATGAAAAGAATGTTTTGTTCATTTATGTAAAAATTATGGTCAAATATAATAATTTATCGCTTTATTTAATGTATTTAATGTATTTTTGGTTAAATAAGAAAGTTTGTGTTTATTTACCAACCGCTTACTTGTGTCCAATGTTTAAAACCGGTTTTAATCGGCCGGTCGAGTCACCCAAGATTGGTTCGATCGGTTCAACCGGTTCGACCACGGCCAACCCGATTTTCCATTTTTATTATTTTATTTTTCCGACCGGTCAACGGTTTGATCACCGGTCAACAGGTTCGACCGCCGGGTCTAACCGGTCAACCCGGTTTCATAAAAATTTGAAAAAACTAAACCCGTGGGTTTCATGACCGGTCGACCTGAGTCACTAAAACCCGTGGTCTAACCATTGACCCGGTTTAAACCCCAGTTTTTGACCTGCTTTTAGTGGCGGACCGGTTGAACCTAGTAGGGTCGACCGAGTTTAAAACATTGCTTGTGCCTAATGAGCACTTGTTAGGAAAACCTATTAATATTTTGTACCAATTGGTAAGTAGATATATTTGTCAATATACTTTTTTTTGAGTAAGGAACTATTTTGCATGTTCTCAAGAATTATTTTAAGGAGAAAGGAAATAATATGGAAAGAAAATAAAAAGACTAAAATACACCGTTGGTCCCTAAACTCAGTAGTGGAGGATCGCGATGGGGAAACAAGGCATATTCATCGTCGGGGTCCCTATTTCAGGTTTTCACTGCTTCTGAGTCCTTTGACCATTTGTCGTTAGTCAAGGATCATTATTTTCCCATGTGCCTTGCACATGAGGCAAATTTGTCATTTCATTGTTTTGGTTAATTATTTTGGTGGTAAGGCCAGACAACCAAGGGACTAACGTGTATTTAATCAATAAAATTATACCATCACCACCACCACCCTCCCTTTATCTCTTTTTCCCCGCTTCTAAATTTTAACTTCTCTAAAATTAACCATCACCATAGAATGAAAGAATGAACTAGTATGCAATATTATCAAGTAGACAATTGCAAAAATAAATTTCAACAAAACCGGAAAATTGATTATATATTAATACCAAACATATTACAATCACATAAACATACTCATCGAATTGGACAATCCCAATCGAGATACAATCAACATACTACTACCTATCCAATATCGGCTAAAACTCTAAGCGGTTATTTGTTGCCGATGGTAGGTCATAAAAGCACCATGAGTCATCGAGAAGCAAAGAATAAACTTCTTGGGAATGAGTATAGATCCATTTCATCATCATCCGAGTCTCCCTCTCAAAGCCCTGTTATCATCAGTGTGTAAGAAACGAGCTTTTCTTGCGCTACCAAAACAACAACCGCAACCCGCCTCGTAGTCTTTGGATCGAGGCGGTCGAACCCATAAAGTGCGCTCACGAAATAAGGTCCTAGTCCCAACATAAATTGGGCCTTGCACCATCGAGAGCCCGATCATCACGTCAGTGTAGTGGATCATCACTAGGTGGTTTCAAGATCACCGCAGTTACTGAGCAAGCATTAATATCAATCACCGCTATTTGGAACCAAGTAGATGTAAACAAAGTTTACATCAAATGGGTCATTTCAATAAGCGTCAATGGGGTAGCTTACGTCGACCCAAAAGACGGTGTTTCAAACTATCAATTGTTTATTATATAGTGTGTCAAACATGATTTTTTTTAGATTCATTATTTTGTAATAATCTAAACATTGAGCAATTTTAAAGCGAGCCTGCTCATAAGAAAATTGATCGTAGCAACCACCCATCAAACACAATAGTCTCAACTTAAAATTTGAAATCAATATCACAAAAAACAAAATTTCATAATAACTAACTCAGATGATGCCAAGATGATCACCTTCGAGTGTTCAGGGACGGTATCATCCAAGCACCGACCAATGAGTAGCATCACCATCCACGTTGCCTTTGGGATCTTCACGGGTTGCAAAAGTTAAACGGATCTTTTTCAAACTAAAGTATGATTCGTGATCTCTAGGCTCAATTTTATGTTTACGACAAAACGGCACCCACAAATTAGCAAAACTTGTCGCTCGCCATTGCTTCAAAGGTTAAAGAGCACCGCCATCATCGTAAACATAACAAGACGACTTATCATCGTGGTAACAAGAGCACCGCTTAGGATTTTTTTATTATCGGGTTATCGGGTCAACCCGATAAGACCAAAATTCATTTTCTAGAACTTTTTACCTAAATGTTTATAAGTCCATTAGATATTACAAATTACAATTGCGGGACATTTCATTTAACAGTTAGCATCCTAGTAGTTCATTAGTTCACTTGCATAATGCCTATTTTTGCCTATTACTGTACTACTGAAGGATAAATACCAGATTAATAGATTGCTTGCAGATACATATTACACTATTGTATAGTAATCGCGTCACACACAAAAAATAAATAAATATTAAGCTAGCACAACAATGATGCTTTAGATTATGGACAATAGTCGATATACATGTACTGTAAGTAAGAGTGCTAGATAACCAACTATGAATAGTTAACTAACATTAAATTGTCTCTGTTTCCTAATTCATATTATACTATATAATAGTCAGTTACTTTGTAGTTCTTACTTCTTAAGTTGATGGAATATAGTTTGAATGATGTATAAACACAGAGACTACAAACTGACAATATACTTTCAGACTACAAGTGAAAACAAATTATGCCAATTATGTGGCATTGTTTAACAAGCTTTCATTTTTTCATTTGTACAAGTCCTAGTATTAAAAGACATAAGCTTAATTAAGTCGTGAAATATTTTTGGGCAGTAACATATTATATGGACAAAAAAAACTAAGGAACCCGATTAACCCGAATGACCCGACCCGAAATAACCCGACCCGACAACAAAATACTCAAAAGATGTATACCATATCAATAAGTCAGTTCATAACAAAATACTAAAAATTAGGTTGCAATGTACATACCGATAAGGACTTATAATAGCAGCAGGTATATTGAGTTTACGAGTAAGGGGCCTCCAAGGCTTATTAAGAAGCTCAAGTTGTTCGACTCCATCACACCTGCTTTATTATCGCCACTTAAGTCTTCATCTTTGGCCATAAAGCATTACCATAACTGTAAGTCCCTTTGTCTCAAATAACCAACGGTTATGATCAAACTCCCCTGTTTGACTCCTAACTAGAGTTGATCTGTAAGCGCCTATCCGAACTAGTCCTCAGTACTTCCTATTTCGCTATCGAGATCTTCTCGTGAGTAGTTCACATATCGACCCGAACTAGTCCTCCTAGCAAATGTCACTTGTGGAGGTAACGCGCCCCTTCCCATTTGTAGCTCTAACGCTTTAGGCGATCTCGACGACATACTTCACTAAATCCTTCTTAACAAACTCGTAACCCAAATAGTCCAAGAAATCAACAAATCACCTAAAACAAACAATACAGATCAATCAAAAGCCATAAAAAAGTATGTCACACCATACACCCCTCATACAAAAAGCGTAAAAAATGATCAAAAACATAAAACACATGAAGAATCTTTACATCATCATCATCAAATAAATCAACCTTTAATCACATAAAAAGTCAAAAACAACATAGTAACACTTCAAAAACTAACAAAAAAACCACAAATCATACTATGTGAGGAAACGGCGACAATTCATACCTGTTTTTTACATATGCACAATTCATCAATCAAATATCTATAAAAACAAAAACACGCACTAAAAACACCTAAAAACACACAAAGATTATACCTTTGAGAGTGAGGAAACCAGCGACACTATTCATGAGTGACTTGTGAAATGTCGTGGTTGGTGAGTAGGTGGAGTGGTCTCGTCTGCATATCCATCGTAAAAGCAAGCTTACCCTCGTAATCAACAATAACACCAATAATCCTTCCGCATCATCCTCTTATACTTTTTATTTAGGATTAGGGTTTTTAATTTGGGATTTATGGTTAGGGTTAGGGTGAAGGTGAAAGCGGGAGAGGTGATGAAATAAAGATTTGTTGGGGTTTTATATATAAATGGGCAAATGGTCATTTAACTAGAATAACGGATTTAACAATATATAACGGATGTTGACTAACGGCAAATGGTCAAAGGACTTGTAGCGAGTGAAAACCTTGAAATAGGGACCCCGACGATGAATATGCGGTTTGGTCCCATCGCGATCCTCCTTCTAAGTTTAGGACAAACGGTGTATTTTAGTCTAAAAAAATTTGTGTTCTCAAGATGTTTTAATAAGAGAAAAGAAAAGAAGAGAAAGATACAAGGGTTTTGGCTCTAAAAGTTTCTTTCCACTTTTGAGATTATTTATATTTTTTCATAAAGACTAAAATACACCGTTGGTCCCTAAACTTGTAGTGAGGATCGCGATGGGACGAACCACGACTTTTCATCGCCACCGGTCCAAACAAGACCCATTAAATGCCGATTCGTCCCTCGACCGATTTTGGACAACAAACCGAGGGTATTATAGACCATTCACTTTTTGACCCAAGCTAGTTAAATGTAACCCAACCTTCAACCATATATGTATGAACGAGCAAGAGTGAACCCTAAAATACAATCAACACACATTCTTCCCAAAGCAAAAGAAAACAATAATGGCACAAAACGATAAGGGAAGGGTTTGTTGAGTTCGTTGAGGAAAGCAGATCAAGAAATGAAAAGCGTTTGGGTGTTAAGAAGGAGAAGGAAGAGGATGACATCTTGTTATCAAAGTTTAACGATTTGGGAGAAAGGATTACAAACCGAAATTTTGTTTAAATATCTTAAGGAAAGGAAGGAAAAGAAGGAAAACGATGATAGGGAGAGTTGTGGGTCTAGCTAAGTGTATGTTTAGATGATAGTAAACATTTGTAGTTATTGAAATCGATGAATAAAATTTTGTGATCTTATTTAATCATTGTGTTTGAAATCGTTTGCATATCTTAATAGGTTTGACTTACCCAAGTTACAATTTGTTGGTTTTCATAAGTTTGTTTGACTTTGGTAAGTCAAAATTCAAGATGTTACAATACACAATTGTCAATACATTGTTGTTTATCGCTAAAGCGTTTGCCTTTTGAACCCGTGTTTTGAAACCACCGCCTAATTTTTCTCGACACGGGTGTTTGGTTTTCTTGTAATAATTTTTGTCGATAAAAGGGCCATTTGGTTTAGCCGATACAACCGGATGTTTTATTTGATACATTATGATTTAGTGCCAAAGTATTTGTATTTTCACCACATCTTTTAAACCATTGCCTTTGCTTTTGCCGATACAAGGGGTGTTTGGTTCTATCGATTAAAGTTTTGTTGATACAAGGGCCTGCTTGGTTTTTTGATACAAGGGCCTGTTTGGTTTTGCTTATACTAATAACACTAAAATACAACCCATATCACAATACAATGATTAAACAACACATAACCCAAATGATATTTTATCATTAATAAATTTCATTAAACATCATAACCAACTACATCAAATCTAATTTACATACCATTTTTAGCAAAACTATCACCTAAAAGACGCCTTTATCTACCCCATGGAAAACCAAAAATTCGTGCATTATGTTCACCATTTTCTTAACATACTCTTGGTTGAACCGAATACCTTCATCTGCTTGACCAACTATCCGTATGAGTTGGGCAAGTTGGTTTGTCGCCTAGACCGGATTTTGTTCAACAGATCCACACAGTCAAGCCCGATTCCACGAGGTCCCGTAGCTTGATTCTCTTGTATCGCCTCCCTACGGTTGATGATTCTCGTCTTTAGATGTCGGCAAGATCAAGAAGTAGCTTCCTTAGAATCCCTTCTCGGCAAATTTCATCTTCAAACCAGACAACCATCCGATCATTAAGATTTGGCGAATCACCACCCCATGAGTTTGTTTAAAATAGGAAATCGCCATTGGAAAGTGTGTGTGTGGAAAAGTGGTAGATGAGTATCTCGTTAGTTGTGCACTAGTTAATATCGTCTCGGTAAGAGACGGTGAAGGGTTTAATAGTTTCCTTTATTTCACACTCGGTCCCCGAATTTGTGTTGGTTGCCGTTGTCAATTTGTCACACTTAAAACTCCCGCCCAATATTCACTTTAGGATACACAATTGGTCCCTCAAGTTGCCAACTTTCAAAACCATTAGAAGTTTGACTTTGTTAAGTCAAACTTCTAAAACATGTCAAATTATCATTACACTTCAAAACAAATATTTTAGTAATGGTTTTGCAATATTGACTTTACAAAGTCAAATACCATTGTATATATTATTGAACATTCCAATGACCATCGTCATCATCAAACTTCAAATACCATTATGACTTTTGCACTTAATGTTCCAAAGGTTTTCAATCCTTCCGACATTACAACTCTCGCTCACGCTAACCCATTCAACATTTTCAAGTATTGACTAACTAAAGTAAACTGAAATGCGCTTTACTTGCTTGAATCAAATAAAATGCTAAATGAAAGTTTGACTTTCGAATGTCAAACTTTCATCACCTAGAATACGCACAAACAACAACATATGAACAATCTAATTTTAAGCAAACCATATAACAACCATCGTACAAAATTACTAAAACTATTTTGAAACATTAATTGTCCAAGGGTTTTCAACCCAAACTTAAACTACAACCAACAAAGAAATCTACAACGCCGTGGGGAAGCTCTGGGAGTTTCAACAACTTCCTAGCCAACTCCCGCTTGTTCTCGGTATTTTCATTCCCATCATGACTCCTATCGCTTTCCCGATATTGATTGTCTTTAGCGACCGGAACACGCAAGTATACACTTTATTAAAGTTATTTCATGCTCGATCCGGGAAAAGCTCAAACACCACCGTCTCAAGTCGCCCATGGTCGAATGTGTTTCTATCTACAACAAAGGAAAAATTGGGCAAAGGTAGATCACTAAGCGTGTTTGCACTGAAAAATCAAATAGTGTTGAGATACACAAACATGGCAATTTAGGAATGTTTTATTTGATACATATTCATTACATCATTACACTTACTCTCGTATCCAAAGATTTTCAAATTCGAGATGACCGAATCATTCCAATGGTGAACGCTACCATAACACTATTCCCAAAATCGACATCGGGACGACTTAAGGTTAATCAGGAAACAAAGGGCACCTTCATCCTAGGATTAGCTTCATGTATCAACTACAAGAAGTTTTACTGATTAAATTTCATTATCATACACATCTCTATAACATTATAAGTTGTAAACCGAAATTGTTCTTACCGTGCAATCACCAAAATCCAATGTGTGGTCTCAAGATTTTGAAGTCTTGTCAAGTGAAAGATATCGGATGTTGTGATTGTGGTCACAACATTATAACGACCTAATGACAAATGTAACTTCTTCAAATTCCCAAGTTTTGCAATATCCCATAGTCTCATCTCGTTAGTACTAGGACGATTCATTTTAAGAGACTCAAGTGAGGACAACCAAAGAATAAAGTCCCAAATGCACCGCTTAGAAAATTGACATGAATCAATTCTAGGCTCGAGATTTGGATAGCCATGAAAATATTCCAAAGTAGCCATAGCACAAACATGAAGTACGGATGTTTCAACTCACCGCGAGAGTAAAGTTGGGTCGGGAACGAATCGGGTCACCATACCGTTTGTAATAATCGTGTCCTCAACTCCATTGTCACCAAAACAAGAGCCACTCATGAATGTGTTCATAATGAAAGTTGTCTATTCCAATAATTGATCTTGGCTCTACAAAGAAAGACAAACTTTCTTATTGGAC
The DNA here is from genome assembly GCA_022545495.1 of Chrysanthemum lavandulifolium. Classification (NCBI taxonomy): domain Eukaryota; kingdom Viridiplantae; phylum Streptophyta; class Magnoliopsida; order Asterales; family Asteraceae; genus Chrysanthemum; species Chrysanthemum lavandulifolium. The sequence goes on along the minus strand of CM040238.1, from coordinate 304,207,180 downwards.
CCATGTCGATTTAAGAATCTAGTAACAAGCCTACCATCAAACTCGATGTTAAATAATAAAAGAAATCCTCATCAAGTATGACATCGGTGAGCAAAGTCCACTTAGACCTCCGCTCGCTAAACTAGAGGTTCTCACCGCTTCTAACAAAGGCAACCGATTCAAAATGTTAGTGATCACTTCATCCGCATGTTGGTAAAACGATCGATCGACATGGTTTTGTTGGAAGTTGGGTTGGTCTTTTCGCCTGAAATGAGGATTTATATTCTTGATTTCGATTTGCGTTTATCTTTTCCGGATAATGTGGTTTTATGTGATTGGCAAAGTTGTTTGTTGGGTGGGTGTATTTGTTCTCGCGAAATTAAATGCAACAGATCGTGGGGAAAACGGCTAATATCCATACTCACAATTGGTCCTCGGTTCTAGCTTGGGTCAAAAAGTGAATGGTCTATAATACCCTCGGTTGATCGTCCGAAATCGGTCAAGGGACGAATCTGCATTTAATGGGTACTGTTTGGACCGGTAGCGATGAAAAGTGCGTGGTTCGTCCCATCGCGATCCTCATACAAGTTTAGGGACCAACGGTGTATTTTAGTCTTTCATAAAAGAAAAGATTTGCACACTTTTACTTTTAATTTGCACACATTAATCTGTGCTATAAGCAATTATACATATGTTGTTTTACAGATTGTATATTGAAGTATGCAAACTCAAATAGAAAGTGTCTCCAATCAACTTTCTATTTTTTTATCTTCTGCACAAATATACTTGTTAGTATAATAACTTTTGATCTTTAAGAAATAACTAGTCCAATATTTACTGGATTTTGTTTTTCCCTATTGACATTGCATCCCTCAGTTTAAACAATTTTATGACACGTCCATTTAATTTTCTATATACAATATGCATAGTGGCAGTATATAGGTATTCAGTTATATTTTATAAATAAAATAAGAGTTAAAAGCCAAACACAAGAAAAACTTTCATTTAATACAACACAAACCTATTAAGAAAACAATAGAAGTACAAGTGGAATCAAAACCATCGTTCATTCGAATACATGATTAAGTAATTAAAGACACTATGATCTAGTCACAATAAAGAAACTCGTAATTCTATTATAAATTTGTGAACTTAAACTTCATTCCGTTAAAAGAGATTGCACATTTTGATCAGCGAAAACCTGTTGAAAAAGCTGAAAAAGTTGTCTTCAATTACTTCCAATCACGAAAGTGACGCGTTATAGCTAGTAACACACGCGCTAATTTTCGACGTGGACGTTTAGCTTTTCAAAGTTTATGACCTTATGGTTAGTTTCACAGATGCAAATTGAAGTTAGAAATATGTAGAAATAAAATGATAAGTCCCTAACATTCTAGCACCATTACCATAATCCAATATTACGGGTCAACTTATAGTTATCCCAAATTTTCGTACAAATCTAAGATCTAATGATTTTGACTTCTATGTTTCTTACCATGAAATTAAGGTCTTGTGTCACTTTCATTTACCTCATTTCACCTTTTAAAATAGAAACCAAAATATTCAAAGTTCCCTAACTTGCCGACCAAATATGATATGAAAATAACATGAGCCTAAAGATGATATCGTATCATACTTAAAATAAATATAAAAGTATACTTATCAACTTATATATATAGATGAATAGTTTCTTATGTTCCATAATTTCAGTCAAGCACGTCTAATGTAATTTACCTCAAGGGTTTGTATTAATGATATGTTTTGTCATTATCTTCTAATCAAGGTTTGACTATGTCACATATGATGCAAATTCAAAAAATATGGTTGGTAGCTAAACCTCAAATTTCTACTCTTGAAACTTTGATTGATTTAATATGAAATTGCCTACACCACAAGTAATTAGACATAAACTTTTGTAGATGATGTTGATGTGTTATCATAATTCATAAGTATTGGAAATGACATCACTAAATAGTAAAGTAGGTTTAGGACAATTTAAAGTTGTGTTTTTCAACTAAAGCTAGCAAAAAGTGACAACATTTATATTTTAGCATTTTTTATTAGTGTTTTGATGTTTCAAACGCTAAACGTTAGCTGCTTTAAAACATTTTGCGTAAAAAAATACCCAAATATTTTGTGTAACTTCCCTTCATTTGATTCGCATATAACTGAAGAACAACAACAACAACGCAACATGTTTCTAGCAATATGGAACAGGTGTTGGATTCACAAGTCTAGAGCACTAACAACACGTATCGTGTGTATTAAACAAATATTGATATGTTTGCATATGGTAATGGCATCTTAATGATATATAATCAAGATTTTTAAAGAAGTTTAACATTCTAAATTAAAAGTAGTCACTATTAGCAAAACCCTATTTTAATTATTCTCCTTTCCCCTCTGAGCAAATAATGGTATGCCCTTTGTTCAAAAAAAATAAAATATAAATAATGGTACGCCCTTTGATTAAATAAACATATTCTCTTCTTTTAAAATATACTACGTTGTACAATTGGTTTACTTTTCCTAATAAAACAACCTATTAAAAATTTGAAAAGATTATAGCCATGCACTTTGAAGAGTGCTGTTGGCTTTTTTGATTGGTCCGTTATAAATTAAAAATTTGTAGTTTAATACTAATCGTCCAGATTTACCATGAGATACTTCTAAATGAACCATGATCAATTAAGTTAAATATTCATTCAAAAAAATTAATTGAATAAAATATACCTTTAGAGCGAGGGGTGTCGTCGCGTTCTTCCCTTGCGTTGTTCTACCAGTCCAAAACCCAAGAACGGGGCATTGTACCACCGTTCGCGCCAAAGGAGGTGGCGCCGTAGCCACCAGCCAACGCCAAGTTTCTTTTTTTGTTCGGTGGGTGACGCAAGGAGCCAAGGAGGAAGAAGACTTGGGAATTTTTTATATTTTTCTGGTGCTAACGGTAATGACACAAAATATGATGTCAAAGACTCAAAGGATTTCTGGTGTCATAAAGTGTGTTGCTGACGTGACGACACTTTTTGCTAACAATACGAGGCCTTTAGCTTGACGATACCCAGTGTTCTTAAAATGATTTATTTTTTGCCAAAATTAATACAACTATAGTTTAGTAAATTGAAGTGGAGTCTTATATAAAAAAAGAGAGTGTAGACTTAAGTAGGAAGTTGCTCAACATATGTTGATATTTTGGTAGTAATTTAGCTTTCTTCCCCTCATAAATAATTACATATACATCTTCAAGAATTTTTAATCTTTTATATTAACTAGTGAGATTATGAGTAGTTTAAATATACTATTTTTGATATTTACCTATTTGCTTCCCATTACCAAATACCATTACAAGAAATATTTGCAACATGTGTACATAGTTGATAAGTAGTAAGATACTTTAAGATATTCTTAAGAATAATCCGGTTAATACCAGTTAGTTTTGGTTGGCGAATAAAGTGTTCTAAAACTAATGAAAAATGCATGAAAGATATTTTCAATCTAAAAAAGCTAGTACATGTTAGCATTGATGTATAAATAATGGTGTTCTATACTTAAAATAAACACCCAAACACCTTATTAATATTTAATGTAATCAAATTCGAATATGTGGCACCAAAGTATATGGCTACGTGTTCACTATTAAATAATTAAACATGTTTTTATATTGATTCCAAATATTTTAATCTTGCAAATCAACATTAGATTCGACTTTCTATTTTTAAAACGTTCCTACTTTATTTGTTTTTTTTGGAAAAGTCAGTAATTATACGTGAATATCGAGACAAAAGGGTTATTAGATACTTTTTCCGTTTTAAAATATAAGTATTGTTTAGCTTTTTAAAAATTTTCTTTTCAACTTTAATCTTAAATATTTTTGTATTTTATTATCATATAATCTTGATGAAAGTTATCTTAATAAAAATACATTTTAAAATACAATTCATTTATATATTTCAGATCAAGATTATATAACGAAAAAAATTAGTTAAAGTTAAAGTTAAAAAGAAAAACTTCAAAAGTCAAAACTAGATTTATATTTTGAGACGGAGGAGTAGTTAAGAATGAAATATTATGAATGGTTCACAATTCCGTAAAGGTGAGTACAATCCCGAAAATATGGTAGCACAAAATAATTGGATGACTCAAGTTTTACAAGGTTACAATAAAATCAAATTGTTAACAATGACCCTAAGAGCTATTGTATTTTGAAAATCTTAACGAGTAGCCCATTTGGTAAAACTCAATTATCACAACAAACACTTCTCACACTCAATTACAAAATAAATACTTTCGAAGAGTTTATCAAATTGACACTTTGGGCGAGCAAACCGTTTGGGCGAGCAAACCATTCTTTCTTTAATTCATTTCACCCGCGTATTTTATTCTGAGACAATAACGTGAAGAGAAATCTTTCTCTCTCCTACAATTGCTCTCGGCTACCACTGAGAGCTCCGCCATTCTGAGACAAATAACGTTGAGAGCAAATGCTTTTCGTCTCATGTTTTTTCGCCCGCGGTGTCGATTTTGATAAAAGCGAGTTTAGATGATTCATTTTAGTAAAGACGGTTTATTTAAAGAAAATCTCAAAATCTAGATTTATATTTATTCAATTATTCATTAACTAATTTATACTTTACTTAGGTGGTGTTTGATAATGACTTAAGAGTCTTAATTGTAAAATAGGTAATTTAATTAAGTCATTAATTGATTGTTTGTTTGGTCTTAATTTAAATGGATGACCTTCTATAAAAAGCATGAAATTGAGGTCTTTATATTAAGTCATAACTTTATCCTACTTTTTACATATTTACCTTCCACTTCTTAACCACTAATCATCACTTATTTCAAATAAAAGGGTATAACAATAATTTTTAATTCGACACTTTGTTCAAAGACACAAAACAAACAATGATTTATTTATCTACGTTCGAATGACGTATATCAGAATAAACACTTTAGTTTAACAGGACTTAATATAAAAACTAAACAAACATGCCCTTACACATTTCACACTTAAAAAATGCAATTTTATTGCATGAAAAACATATAACTACTTATAGATTCTTTCATAAAAGGGTGTTAAGTTTCGACACGTAAAACATTGTCTTGTATTTTTTTAAATTACTTTATAATAGTATATGCAATAATAGTTGATTAATAAGTACACTAACAAAATAATCTTTAAAAAGTAGCAACTTATCATACACGCAATTAGTACATTGTGGTTGATCTAAAACAAATGTAGATTAAATGAAAATACTCAAGTTGACATCACATAAGAGATCAACTATTTTGACTTCAATACACAAGTTTTGGTGTATTAATGCATGATTGGACTAATCGACTCATCCAATAAAAGTAAACAATCAAATTAAAAGGTTGTCTTATATAAACCTCTTTTGCCACATCCATAGAAATTTTCCCTTGTCTCTCATTTTTAAGTCAACTTGATTTTGTCGATTTATGTTAGTATTTTGACAGTTTAAGCGTTTGAACATTAAACTTTATATTCTGATTCGCGATTTTCGAGTTTATATTTTTGATATAAACAAAATTATAAAAATAAATAAAATAAAAAAAAAAAAAAAAACAAAAAAAACTAGGAAATTCAATCTAAAAAGCCAGGTGATCGTCCCAATAACCCAAATTTCAATTAAAACTTAACCAACTATATTCACTTCAATGCCTATGAGACTATTCCAAATTAAATTAAGTTTTGCAAAATCCACTTGTTTAAGGATTTTATCTTGTTTAAATTTGAAAAGGTTAATAAGATAAACTTTGTGAATTTGTAAACTTACCAACTTCATTTTCTAAATTAGTGTCTAGTTAGCCTAATGATAAGGTATTATGATGAATTAATAAGAATGTATCGGGTTCAAATTTCATTTGAAACATGTTTTAAGTGACCAATGATAAAGTTTAGAACAAAAAGCCGTACACATCCTGGATCAAAAACTCTTCATTCTCTAGTAACGTGAACAATTTATTTGATTTTTTTTAAATTTAAATAGCTAATCCAAACACTTTTTTAATATCTTACATTGTGTTCTTATGTTAAAATTTGAGAAGAAAGGAAATAAAATGAATGTTTTTTGTGTTATTTTTTAAGAAAAGAAAGGGAATTTGAGAGGAAAATAAAATGAATATTTTTCAAAAATCTTTATCATTTTTTGGAAGGAAAAAAAGGAAAAGGAAACATGAATATAATTTTTGTAAATACTACAAATTTAGTTTTCTTGACTACAAATTTACTTAAGTTTTGGATGTGCACAAAATGCTCTAACAAACAAAACTTTCCCATACTATGAAATGGACAAATTATTGATGGATGAATTTTTACTTTCTGCTCAATTATTGAAATGTTTATTTTTACCATTAACATTAGAAATCATTCAGGTTGTTTCTTTATCTTAGACTCACTATAAGGTTATACATATTTTTTCTTTCTGCTCAATTATTGAAATATTATTTCTACCATTAACATTAGAAATCCTTTAAGTTGCTTCTTAATTTATTATATTCTAAAGTTGAGTTTGAGGGTGACTAATGAAATGAGATTAGAGTTGATTAAATGCAATTAAAGGGTGATAAAATGTTGAGCCTTAAAAGTTAGTTTCTCTAAGAGTAATGACTACAATTTTACTTAGTGTTTTGGATGTGTACAAAATGTTCTAACAAACAAAACTTTCCCATAAGATATAGAAAGTAACTAATTCCACTTAGAATATATGCAAAAATAAAAAACATATGCATACATGTTCATTCTCTTTTATAGTTGCTACAATGATTATATTGACATGGGTATTTTAAAGTGTCTTTTCATGTCTCTTGGAGACTTATATATATGATACTATTAGATGGATAAATTATTGATGTACGGATTTTTACTTTCTGCTCAATTATTGAAATGTTTATTTCTACCATTAACATTAAAAATCATTCAGGTTGCTTCTTTATCTTAGATTCACTATAAGATTAGATAATTTTTTCTTTTGCTCAATTATTGAAATATAATTTCTACCATTAACATTAAGAATCCTTTAAGTTGCTTCTTAATCTTAGACTCACTATAAGGTTATATATAGAAGAGTAAATTGCATTTTTGGTCCTTAAGGTATGGCCAAATGCGAGGTTTCATTCATAACGCTTCGAAAGTCGTGATGATCTCCATTTGAATGTTTTGTTGCGTGTTTGGTCCCTAAATTGCAGATTTAGTCGCAAAACTTTGAAGTTTCCGTTGCGTGTTTGGTCCCAAATTACAGTTAGGGACCAAACATGCAACAAAACCTTACTAAAATGAGGATTGTCATTTTGACTTTCAAGCGTTAGTGACGAAACTTATAATTTGGCCATACTTTAAGGACCAAAATGCAATTTACTCTTTATAGAATGTCATTCATGTTTACACATAACATCAAATATTGCTTTTTTCAAGATTTGATTACAAATCTCTAATTCTTCTACTATTGATTTATTTGTAGATTTAAGTAAATTAATTGATGACATTAATTAACAACCTAATACCATGAGATGATAGAGGTATATCTATTCTCATTCCACCACAGACAAAATTTATTTGATAATGCCTTTAACAACTTGGGTTCTCTGAACCACTTTTCTCCAACAATATGGAGCATTAGCTCAATTGTCTTAGAGAGAATTTTCATAAAATTGTAATATCACACAAGTGTTAACAATATTACTGAGATACGTAAGCATCAATGTCATCGTTTGTAATGATATCGTTAAGTAATTAGAGCCTCCTTTACTCATAATGACAAAATTATATATATAAATTCAACATATATTAGGATGTGGTTTATTTGTTTATTATTTTTTTTCAGGAAATGCATACACCCGCTATTGATAACATGTTATGGATTGTACTTAAAACTCAAATATAACTCACCGTTTTATCGAAAAGCTATACAAATGATTTATATCGTTTCTTAAGAGCTTTACAAGGCATTTCCTACAAAAGGTGAACTTTTTATTAATTATGTGTAGCGTGCTGTACGTTTATCGACTAGCTTAAACATTTTTTTTTTTCAAAAGATGAACTTTTAATTAATTAACAATACTTTGTACAATGAAGAATTATATACACTAACATGGAAATCCCATAATAATACAATACAAGACAGTTTCATCCGATATCAGATGAAACTACACACTATATCTTACAACACTACATCTCTCCAAACACTACCAAAGCTATCAGATCCAATCACGCTACCACCAATACCATAAAGCGAATCGAATTCACCTTTTCAATGTACCTAGTTTAAACAGGGTTTGTTTAACTCTTTGATCAACTTTATTAGGGTAAATATAAAATAACAACGTATTTTTAAATTCTGGAGTTGAAACATCTTTTTATTAACATATCTGCAGTATCTTTCGAATTTTGTTGACTTTACCCATATTGTAATAAAATAATATTATTTAATATAATATTATATTAATATAATCGATCGTATGGGTGAAGTCGAACAAAATTGAAAGACGCGATATATGTTAATAAAAAAGATGTTTCAACTCGAGAATTTTAAAAGACGTTATTTTATTTTTTACCCACTTTATTATCAATCCAACTTTATTCTCCTCCGTCTCATATTTATCATTCATATTTCCTTTTATGGATGTCTCAAATTAATCATGTCACTTTCCCTTTTTAGTAAGAAAAAGAGAATATAATGAGAGAATATTCCATTTGGTGGTTGAGTAGTTATAGTGGTCCACTTTTATTAATCTTTGCGCTTTGTCTCCTCGACAATAATTTTGAGACGGAGGAGTATGAGGTATCTTAATTTTCCTTGAGCATTTTCCCAACTTTTATGAAAAAAAAAAAAAATGAGGTGGAAAATAAACCAAAACCCACACTCTCAATTCTGGCGCGTGCTAAATGACACCATGAAAATATCTAAACCAAATGTCCCCACCACACTATTCCCGGGCCCACATCCGTGACCCCCATGCTTTCTTTCACACTCTCCACCTTCATATATATAACAGTCAATATACTCATTCAATCTGCATTACCTTTGTTCAAAAAAAAAAAAAAAAAAAAATGGAATCTGCAAACAACAATGATATAATCGCACCTTTCGTCCTCAAAACTTATCAAATGGTGAATGATTCATCGCTTGATGCTTTCATTCGTTGGGAATTGCCAATAACAGCTTTGTTGTTGTGGAGCCTCTCGAGTTTTCGCAAAGGCTCTTGCCCGCGTATTTTAAGCATAATAATTTCTCGAGCTTTGTTCGCCAGTTGAATACTTATGTAAGTGTTTTTGATGTTTTGTTTGATGTTTGGTTTCAAGTTTTTGTTTAGATTGTGTCTCGATAAGTTTAGACACAATTTTGGTCTAGTGGTATGTGAGTTGTTCACTAATTTAAAAGTTGTGAGTCGAGTCTCGCAGGAATTATTTGTGAGATATATTATGAGATATCTCCTAGGGTGTGAAAAAAAGTTGTCCTTCAAATAAAAAAAGAAAAGTAATTAGGTCAATTACGTCGTAATTGACCTATTTGATATTAGAGTAATTGAAACAACCGATAAATACTCTAGTGTTAAGTTATTGGATCTTTTCACAAGAGGTTCAGTGTTTAAAGTGTTCAAACCTTATTAGATACATATTTAGGATCGTAAAAAACGGCTATAGGTTACCTTGGTTAATCCGCGTCGTGGATAACATGCCTCATCCGACTCGTTGACTAATAATTCTGTTGTTTATGATTTGATTGTGTTTGATTCCAATTTCTTTGGTTTAGAATATGAAATTTGTAATAATTAAGTGCTGACGTAAGCATCGCTAGAGATGAGCTGTTAGACGGGGTGCTATGGTCACCAAACTTATCACGTTCACGCCATCACCAAACTCATCACGTTCACTACCAAACCCATCACAAAAAATGTGTTATGGTCGTCACCAAAAATATAAAAGTACCTTATTTTATACAAACATACCCAAAAGAAAAAAAAAAGAAAAGAAACCGAAGCCATTGCACAAATTTCCTCTCGGCGCGCGGTTAGATACTTGTGCTATGGTGATTACGCGTGAAAGGTGGAGGTGGTGTCGCCATAGTGACCGGCCTTATGTCTATAATTTAGTTGTACTCGAATTAAAAAATGTTAAATTGCCACTATGTTCTATTTGGGATGTGATATAGTTAAAGTCGAAGTTATTAAGCTTGTTCTGTGTTTATTTGCGTTTGAGTTGAGTTTTTATTTAGACAATGTGTGAAATTGTGTTTTGAAAGAGATTATTTGTAAAACACAAATAATTAAAAAATAGTGTTTGATGAACATTTTGAGAAAAAAAATGACTAAAAACAAAACACAGTTTTAAAAACATATGCACATGCTCTTTTGAAACACATTTTTGTACATGTCTTAAAAACGTAATACATCAGTTGCATTGCTAGTACTAAATTATTCGTCAAGTAATTACTTGTTTCATTTATAATTAAATTGTTGATCTAATCGAAATTTGTATGACCATAGGGATTCAGAAAAGTAGACCCCGATCGTTGGGAGTTCGCAAACGAGTGGTTTCTACGAGGACAAACACATTTACTCAAGAACATAGGAAGAAAAAACAAACTCACAGTAGTCGCAACAATTGTAATTCAGTACGATTTAATGAAGAGGAAGAAGGCGAAGATGAAATGACATTAGAAATCGAGAGATTAAAACACGAACAAAAGCTCTTAGAACACGAGTTAGTAGCAATGAACAAGCGCCTCGAAAGCAACGAGCGAAGGCCAGAGCAAATGATGGCATTATTACATAAAGTAGCCGAAGATCCGATATCTTGCCACGTATGATGCATGAAAAAATCAACGGTCAAAAATTTAGTTGATAAAAGCGTCGGCGAATCTTGACATCGCACGACAGCGGTGCGACAACTACATCACCGTCGCCTTGAGGATAAAACTTAAAGAGGAAGGGAGTTTGGAATGTTTGGAGGATGGGGTGTTTCTTCGCCGAAGGTATTATGGTAACGAGCCGTTTTGGCAATCTTCACCGTCATCGCCGACGGATGTCGTGCCTAGCGGCGACTACAGATACTCGTCGAGGCGGATGGTGACCGCCTCCAGCATTTCCTTTTTCATTATTGGGTGGTGGTTTTAGCAATAGTTTTAGTTTGCTATTAATGGATTGTTAATGTTAGTTGATTTGTAATTTGTTTTTGTTTTCTTGGTTGATTTTTGTAGTTTTCAGAAATTTATGAAAACTTATATTTGTTCTTATGCGGTTATGCTACTCTTGTTCAATCTCTAAATATGATAGTCCAATCCTTTTTTGCATAGAAGCTGGGTCATAAATTGTCTAAATCTTGTAAAAAGCAGTAGTTATAAAATACTAGTGACCATGTGTTATGCAATACTAGACGAATATCCGCGCAAAGCGACGATGTATAATGGTAAATAGTTCTACTTGCGAAATCGTGATTTTGATTTGACAATTGATGTAAAACTTACGGATTCAATTTGTAGTGATTGAGAGAAAAAAGTCTATGAGTTAAAAAAAATGATTAAAAAAATTAAGGATTAAACAATTTTTAAAATACTAATTTAGTGGTAGATGTTGTTATCATTTTTAATCAAATGTATAATAATCCATTAACATTGCTCAATTTTAAGTCATTTGAAGTTTAAAGAATGAATATACACTTTTTATAAATAGCAGACATAAAATTTATTTCATAGTGATTATACACAGGCACATAAAATATATTGACATTATTGATAATTCTTGCCTAGCGTCTACTTGATATTTTTGTTTCTATTTAATTAAACTAAAATGGCTTATTCGAAAAATAAAAAAGAAGAGAGAATGACAAAATTTTCATTTAATGTCATGAATCATAACATACAGCGACAGATGGTATTGAAAGAAATATTTATCTGTAGCATGAAACAAGAATGTAGTGATACTGATGCGATGGAGGCAAGCTAAGTCGTGACTTAATCGAGACTAAAGGAGATTTTTTTTTTCTTAGACTGGACGTAACGGGAGTCAAACGGCCACGCCACCACCACTTGCGATGGTGGTTTTTTAGCGATGGTTGGTGGTTTGCATCACCGAACGTGTTGTACACTTTAATGTATACACTAATATTTTAGGGTATATTTGTGTTTTAGTGGAATTGTGTGGTGGGTTTGGGAATCATCACTTTAAAAGTTTAATGGTTGGTTTGGTGATATGATGAATCCTGATGTGACGGTGAAGAATAGGTGGTCATTACACCCAACCTCATATTGTTTCGCATAAGTTGAGACCAACTATTAACATAGATCATTGAGTTTTTTTGGGTTGTTTCGGCTTGTAAGCTTTGGAGCAAGATCTAGCTTGTCTTAGTTTATGTTTTTACTTGTGCGTTAATCAACAATTTCGTCTTCAAAAACAGAATATACAGGTTAGTATGCAATTACTTTATCATAATTGGTGTTCCTTTTGTTAGTGCTACAAAAAAAAGTTTCTTTATGACATTAAGGGTGTGTTTGACAAAAATAACTATTGTTGAAACTGGAAATTGAGATAGAGCGTGAGATTATCTTTAGGCAAATACACCGTTGGTCCTTAAGCTTGCCAAAAATCATCGCCTGGACCCGAAACTTGAGAAAATCGTCGTCGTGAGTTCAAACCTTGGGTTTTTTAGGCCGATTGCGTCCTTTGACCCGTTTTGTCTCGGTCAACGTCCGTTTTGAGTTTTATATTCAAGAGCATAATACACCAAGCACTTTTATGACTACACCGTAGTTAATCCAACCCAACCCATTACCCTTTTATTGTTTCCCTCTGTGATAAAACTCTAGTCAACAACAACACATCCTTTTTTCACACAACCCTAATAACTAAAAATGGCACAAAACGATAAAAGGAAGGCTTTGTACATTGGGTCTGAAGAAAAGGAGTGGGCAAAAGTTCTAGATCACTATTTTCTCTCTCATTTAGTTCTTGAGAGATTTGGCGATGAACAAGTTGTTGATATAGTTCATATAGGAAGATACCTAATGAGTTGAGAGAAAAGATTCTGAAAATGAGAGTGTGTATGGATACATACAAAACAACAAGAAAGAAGAAACAATAGTTACAGAAACCCAATCCTCAATCCCATATTCCGAGTCCCATTTCCTTCTACACCCCAAACCAAACAACAAGAAACAAAGATACATACAAAATCGAACACACACCACAGATCTAAAAAACGAACACACACACTCTTTACATATCTAACCCTCACGACCTTAAAATTGATGTCGCAAAAACGAAGGCTGGAACACGAGAGTGTGTGTGGATAGGTTTTGGTCTAGGGTAAAAGTTTTTTGTTAGAAGATTATGACTAGTTCGGTATGATGGTGATGATAGTCATGGGCTTTGTGTATGTTTATGAAGATGATAGATTGATTTTTGTTTTAATTATGTTTAGGGTTGATGTTGCTGAACATAACAATGAGTTTTAATGGGTTAGTGGTTTGATAATTGTTGGTGTTGGTGTTTTGGTTTATATCATAAGAAAATAAGTAGTCACTAAATATCCAGTTGTTGGTTTGTGCTTGTGGTTGAGCCTTCGAAGAAGAAACAAAAACTAAGACTCGTTAAGCGAGGATTCGCGTAGGAGATTTAATTTCTAAAGAGAGAGAAGGAATATGAGCTGCGTTGTTATTTGTGTTTGATAAGATGCAAGAGAATGTTATTAAAATAATGTGATTTGTTTTATTTAGTAAAGTATGAAAATGTTACTAAAAAGACAAGCTACGAAATGACCTTATTACCCTCACACGAAAGGCACGTGACTCGTCAAACTTGTCTTGACTAACGATCGTTAAATTGAAGGACTACTAAAGAAACAAAACGAAAATATTCGGGATGAATGGTGCATTTATTTTAGAGTTGAGACTTAACGTGCGATTTTGAGACAACCTTTAGGGACTAAATGGTGCTCTTGCCTTTAATATAGTGTCTTGTCACAAAATTATAATGTACTTTTCACTTATTGGATGGATATATTTATTTCAAACCAACCAATCAGAAAGAAGGAAATTGAGAAAAAAGAATGGCAAATCATTGGACTTTGAGTCACAGCGCGTGACAACATCACCGGATGCACGTGACAGCGAGTGGAAGTTCAACAAAATGACAATCATTTTAATTTTATAAAATTATAAAATTAATGTTTTTAATTATGATTAAAAAAAAATTCTTAACTTGATCTTTCACAGAAGATATTTTCCTGCAATATTGTATATTTAATTTACGTAACTACCATAATAAAAAATATCGTTAAAAAAATTATCTTAAACGACTTAATTTCAACGAGTTCAAGTTACTCTAAAGTCTCAAGTTTGAGTTCAGAATTATTTAGCTCGTGAGACTTGTGAGCTTTATCGAGCTTAAGTTAAGCTACACTTTAAACTATTTTGTAGACATATAATTTGTGTCAAGTGAAGTACTTTTTTTTTTTTTTTTTTTTTTTTTTAATTTAACTATTGTATATTTCGTTGTCTAGATCTTATAGACATAGTATAGGAGAGGGGATTTTCGAATAGATATTAGACATGGTTTTTAATTTTTTATCATTGTCGAAGTATGTTCTTCATTATTGTATATGTCTTTCTTATATGTTTAATATAAATTTACTGTCGTTCAAAAAAATTATATAAGCGAAACGAGACAAGTCTATCGATGTAGGCTCGATCAAGCTCGAGTTCGATATTGAAACGAATCTAGCTCAAGGTTGGAATATAATGTTTTGACTCGAGTCTCGAGTTTCTGTGTTTGTTGAGTTGAGCTGAAACTCGATAACACAGGACCTGACATGATTCGAGTTGCATAGACGCACAAAGTACTACTATTTCATTTTTAAATTCCAATATACTCTTAGAGCATTCCCATCCATCACGCCCCAACGCCGTTTGGGGGCGAAATAACGCCGTTGGAGGCTTTAGTCCGTTGGAGACGATGAGAAATAACGGCATTGGGTCTTGGCGTTGGCTCTGCGCTTGGTTAGGCGAGAAAAAAAAAAAAAAAAAATTCAAAATCTTACAAAACTAGCCCCTCAGTCACGAGAGGTGGAGTGATGGAGTGATGGAGGAGCGGCTATGATGATGGTGGCTGTGGTGGTGTCACGTGAACAAACACAACCTATCAACCCTTGCAATCAACCCCTAAACAAACGCACCCTTGGCTCCTTTTGGTGGTGATAGTAGTGGTATTAACAAGTGGTTGTGATGATGGCTCCGATTGCTGGTGATGGTCGTATACTATAGAGAGAGGAGAGAGAAGGGAGGCGATGGGGGAGAGAATGAGGAGATAACAAGATAGGATCGGGATTTTTTTTTTTTTTTTATATATATATATATATATATATATATATAAAAGTAGTGATAAGGAGGTTGTTTTATTATTGGACCGTGTACCTAGTGTCCCGTTGAGCAATATATATATATATATATATATATATATATATATATATATATAGGGAAGGGTTCTTTTCGAACCAAGAAAGGTCGAGAAGCTGCGAGCTGGCGTCAACCAATCAAATTTTTTGAATATTTATTTTATTATTTAATTCAAAAGGGTATGATAGTAAAAGATATTTTTAATTTCTTTTGAATTTTTATATTAAATTCGGTTTTAAAGAAATCCCTAAATTTTAGGTACTTAAAAGTATTTTTAAAAATTATTTTTTCAGTTAATTTCGTTCTTCATAAATTATAATTTTCTAGTTAACTTGTTTTTTTCTATTTTGGCAGCATTAGTAACATATTTAAACTTTTGCAACATACATGTTTTGAAAAGATATGAAATGCATATGTGTTTTTTCTTAAGTAGGCAAATGCATATGTATTTCGAGTGTTTAATAGTATAAATTTCAAAAATTCAGTGAAATCTGAATCATGCAACAACATTGGTTTCGCTAAATTGAACAAGTTTTCCATCTGACAAACTTTATGATTGTATTGATATACAACTTAAATTACATAAAGAGAACAAATAATGAAAACTAGCACTACTTTTTAGTTGTACGTGGAGTAAATACATGTGCACAAGCCAAAACACATGTGCAACGAACATTTTCATAAGCTAAATACATGTGCAAGAGACAGAACACATGTGCGGTCTCGAGCCATGTACGTGTATTTTCATCGTCTTTATTCACCAGGTACCCATAGTCTTGAGCCATGTAAATTTATTTTTAACGTCTTCGATTTCATCATTGTCTTCAACAAATCTACAAGTATATCCAAACATAAAAAACAAATTGGTTAGAACCAACAAAATAAAATACCCATGTAGAAGATTTAAAACTAATATCTCTGTGCAAATGGTAAACAAACACGAATAAAAATACATGTGCATAATGTTACTACTTTTACTGCAGTCAAACAGAGATCTAATGTTATTGCTTGCAAAAAAAGAGTACTATCACATTAGAAAGAATATGTTAAAAGCTGAAAACAAAAAATCGAAGACGAGTAAAATGAGTATCTAAACCTATGATTTGTGCACATATATTTTCAACCATGATATCACATGTATTTTCATTGAAACACATATGCACACTTATTAAATTTTACACAAAGTATATCAATACTGACAAAACAGCACCAGATAACAACAATGACAACAGATCTACAAAAATTGATTTATTAAAAGAGATTAGATTTATTTAAAAGAGATCGGTTATAAGAAACTCAAACAGTCAAATTTATAAAATAATATAATGATTTTCGGAAAAAACTTACAAAAATCGATTAATAAAAAAGGCGGAAGAAAATAAAGCGAAATTATATAGATCTATAAAAAAGTCAAAAAAAACCTCAATGAACAAGCGGTACGCTTCGTATATTAAATGGCTAAGCAGATTCCGGCATTGGCTACAAAATTTTTGAAAGCGGCTAAGTGCAAACCAAACACGTCAAAACTCTTTTTCATTGCCGATCAATACACATAAATCTTATGTCAAAACATTATACGTATTTGAAGACAATAACTTTAAATCATGTGTGGGTTGGGTCTACATCATTTGTACAGGTCACCGGACATGGGGGTCTTTTTTTTAGTAGCCAATTGAAACAAAAAATAGAAAACAATGGACGAGTAGTGAATGGAGGCAAATGATTTTCTTCTATGACGGCTGTTTTTTCTTCTATGACGGCTGGGAAAAAAAAAAGGTAAATAGGGTGTAGTTACATGGGAAAGAGAAGAAAGGGTTGAAACTGATGAATTCCCATCTTGCATTTAATATCCCTTTAATTCACGGATGGTTTTAATTCAAGAAAATACCCAAATTACCCTTTCATCCATTACTAATTAGTACATGAAATTTCATTTAATTACCATTATGCCATGACTCATCTTAACCATTGATCAAACATTCAACGCTCGGATCGGTTCGCAGATTCTTGGCCTTTTCTTGGTTACGAAAATAACCTCTATTTATATATATATATATATATATATGTTTAGGGTTGAAATTGAAAATATGAAATGTTATTGATGTTATTGGGATGTTATGGTTGTGGGTGTTTTAGGGATGTTAATGTTAAATGTTAAAAGGCGATGTGTATGACGTGAATGGTGTTATTGGTGTTATAATGTTATGAATGAGGATGCTCTTATGTTATGATGTGTCAAGATACAACTTTTTTTTTCCCATTATATTAACAAAGTTAACAAAAGTTATCTTTAATCTTAATCAAAAATAAAATGAGAGGTACACATGAAAATCCGGGATTAGATTTGTTTTTTAAAGATCCTATTTATGTCGAATCACAACACACACTTTCTAGTGTTCTGACCAATAACACAATGACACTATACCGAATCAGAATACTCCATGTTACATTGTTTCCTTCTCTAGAGGACATGTAGCATTGTTTAGGCCCACAATTACATATTGGGGTATACTTGTATTATTACTACTTTAATCACTAAATTAAGAAATTTAATGACAAACACGTAGTCTTTAAACTAGTTTTTTTAATTCATGATTAGTACTTTAAAGTTAACATCCAAAGTATGGACCATGTATAGAAAATTATTTCAAGATATGGACTCTCTAAAGATATTTTGCTATTGATTTGTTTATAAAGTTTTGTTGGAGAGATTTATTTTCTTGTAATATTATATAAGTGAGTTACGTAGTGTTTTTAGCAACTTAGAAAATGTTATGGCATTATGGTTGTGCACGTAAGATGAGTTAAAATGTTAATATATCTATGTATTATGTAATATAGTTTGTCTCCTAAAACCATACATATGTGTTTTGCCTACTTTTATTCAATAAAAAAGGTAACAAAACAAAAGTTAGGTGGTAAACACCGTGTTTACATGGGCTTGTTATTTGTTAACAAAGCAAAAGTTAGTGTATTGCAAGTTAAGTTAAAACAACAACAATATTACTCCATGACATTTTGATTAAATAATGAAAGATAACTTTTAATCCAAAATCATCTGAAAACAATAACTGAATAAAAACATAATACATGAGAGTTTCTATTTTAATTGAACAAGTAAAACTATTTAAGACACACTAAATTGTTTGTATGATATTAATACATAATTAAAATTAAAAAAAAAACCCATACACGCACGGGTAGATATAGTATATATATATATATATATATATATATATATATATATATATATATATATATATATATATATATATATATATATATATATATATATAACACATTTAATTGCCCTTAAAATGGTATTTAGAAGTTTTCCAGTTATCTTAAAGTCTGAAATTTGAATGTTTTTTTTACTTATTATGCCATTTTTCTTTTAGGTACCATTCCATGAACTCTAGAGTTATTCATCTCGTGTTACAGCAAAAACGTGTTGTTACATCACTACTTTTTACCTATAACTCATAACCAGTAACTTAAACAAAAAACACCCTTTTTTCATCGTTGGCCTTATAAGACACCCCTGGCCACACATGACCCAATAAAACACAAATACAATAAAAAAAAGAAAAAACATATGGCGTGGACCGGTCATGACGGCGCCAACCCTTATGGCACGAAAAGAGGTGTCGGGCTCGAGTTATTCGCTTGCTGGAATGGCGCGAGGCTTTCTAGCCACCCACACAGTGCCCTCTAAGTAGTATTATACGTGGTCGTTTTTGACTCCATAATCATCACAAAATGTTTGTCCTAGAAAATTTCAAGCATGAGTCTGTTAAAGCATGCGGTGTCTTGACCATCAACCCACTTTAAACCTTAACATTCATGCGTTAAGGGTGCGTTAACCACACTGCCTGTGCAAGTTAAGGTGGCGTTAACGAGCTGCGTTAAAGCCTTAACGCCACGTTAAGGCAACGTTTAATAATTAAAAAAAAAATCACTTACACCCCCTAAAACAGGCATACTAGCCGTTGGACTTTAAAAAAAAAAGAAAAAAAAAAATTCCCACCACTATAAATACCCTATTAACACACAATTTTTATTCACACTTCCACAACTCAATCTAATCTATCATATACTTCCATTTGCTAAAAAAAATGTCGGGAGAAAATAACAACGATGATTCGTTCTTTAATCTCTTCGGTGGGTGGAATAACTCAAACGCGGGTTCATCTTGAAACCCGAACGCGGGTTCATCATCACCAAACATCTCTTTTCCTAACCCACTCGGTTTGTCGAGCCAGGAACTTTACCTACAACATCAACAATTTCTATATTTGGAACAAAGCCAACAAAACACACTAAACACCAATTTCCAGAATCTACAATTCTCACAACATTCACAAACCGAAACACATGAGGTTCCCGAAACACTTACGTCTCCTCCAAAGCCCAAAAGTCGTGGTAAACGAAAGGCTAAAAAATCCAAAGACCCCGAACCAATCGATGAGGATGAAGAAATTCCCGACTTCGTCCCTACATGTTGGCAACCAAATGAGGAAAAATTACTTGCCATCTGTTATGTAGCCGCTACGGAGGATCCGCTTGTCAGGCGTGCATAAGCTCGCGATACGTTTTGACAACGGGTAAAAAATGAGTTCAATAGACCCGTGGGAAGTAGCAAGAGCCTTTATCTAATCTACTATTGAACCATCTCACACGAAAAATAAATCCACACTATCTGACTTTTTGCGTAGCCCTATCTTCTTTGGGGCGATTTGAAAAAAAGTTGTTTCTTAGGTTCTCGCGTCCCTGTGCTCAAAAGGAAATTTTCAAAAACGCAACAAGGATATGATACAAGGCAATTGGAAAACGTTGAACCGTGATTACACAAAGTTCAACGCGTATTACAAACGTTCGAAACGGGAAGAGAAAAGTGGGGAAAGTAAGATGGATATCCTCAAACGGGCGAAACAAATTTATCGTGACGAGCACAAAACAACACCGTTTAGCAATGAGGAGGCTTGGGAGGTTTTGTGTGGTCATAAGAAATGGGACGCGCCAGATCCGCTTGATTTAACCGGCGATGTCCCAAGCCAAACAAACGAGGCTTTATTTGGTCATGATGAACAACCATGTCCCATGGGCAAAAAGCGTGCTTTGAAGAAAGCCAAATCCGAGAGCACGACAAGTACCAGGGGAGTGAGCATCGGAGGAACGAGCGTCAAGCCAATTCACAGAGACTATGACAACCGAGTATCGTATAAAACGGGAAACCGCCCAAGCGGCGTATCGGGCGGCCCAAGTAAAAGATGAAACAATAACAAGGTTGGAAGAGATGAAATTTTTGATGATTGACACTGACGGCAAGGATCCAAATGTTGTGGCTTGGATCAATGAAGAAAAGGATCGAATCATCAAAAAATATAACTTGCAACCTCGTCACTAGATTTAATTGTATTTTCGTAATTTCCTTTATGTTGTAGTTTGCTTTGCGTTGTGTTTTTTTTATTTCGTTTTTTTTTTCCTTTTCGTTGTTACTTTTTTTTTTTTTTTTTTTAGTTGTAATATGTTTAAGAATTAATGGTATGTTTTTTAATAAACAAAGTATAAGTTTTAGTTTAGGGGTTGAATTTGAAAATATTTGAGTTAAAGTGAGTTAAGGTTGAGTTATGATAAAGATGTTTTTTTTTTAGTTAAGATAAAAGGTTAAAGGCGATGTATGATACGTAGCGATGAGTTAAACCTTAACCTTGTATTAAGACACTTTATGTTCTTGCAATAATTTTAGGCAGCTTTACCACTAAATCACATCGAAGATCATTCACCTCTTCAACTCTTTAAAAGACAATTTTTTTATAAATTTTTTAGTTTAAAGACTTTAAACATAACCAACTTCTAAGTGGAGGAAAGTTTAACATGAGAAATATATTCCTTGGGTATTAAAATAGTTGTTTTATAGTATTATCTTCATAAACACTCTTAACCACTAAACAGACACGTAGTTACAAATAACAATAGTTTTAAGAAGATCTGAATTATAAAATGTGTTCCAAATCAATATCTTGTTCACCTTCACTTTGGGGACCAATCTCAATCTTTGTGTCATGTGTGACATCAATTAGAGGTTGCACATGGACACGTGGTCCATTTTTTAGTTCTTAGTGACTCAAAAATAAGTTAATCTAATGTAGTACTTAAGTTAGAATATAGTTGATTTGTTTAGTAAAATAAGTGCGAACCAAAGACATGACAGCGAGATCTTAACTTACATGTTCTCAACCGCTAAGTTGTCAAGACACGTTATTTGATTTTTTTTCTTTCTATGCAAGATGGGTATGTTTGGTGGAAGTGGCGGAACTTGAACCATTTTGTTGAGGAGCCGAAATCATTCTAATGTGACGTGTTAATATCTATGTATAAAAAGCACACATGTGGGTAAATACAGAGAACGAAGAGAACTTAGCGCCAAATGATCAAGAATTGCAACAAAGCTCGACGACAAATTATAAGGTCCCTAGGCACTGAAGGTGGACAAGAATTGAGAATCGAACCTAAAATTTTTGAAAATATAGACAAAATTTAGAGGAGATTTAGTCTGATACCTCTTACAAATTAGAAGAATGGGTATATAAAAGATTTTTAAAATTGCGACTTTTTTAACATACATTTATTTTAATCACAGTTCACTTATTTAAAGACCAAAAGATCAAATTCAGCACGTATACAACATGAAGTAAAATAATACTAACTACCACTTAGATTTTTGGGGAAGGCACGACCCCTCCCTGCCCCAAAGAAGTTTCGCGTTTGTTTGGTACCAAGCGTTTAGAATCAACTAGCAGTTAGCGATTAGCATTTTGCAAAGGATACTTATTTGGAAACACGCAGCTAACATTTCTATTTTTTCTAAGAGAAAATTTTAAAAGTGGCTTAGAGGCCCAATGTTCTTTCGTTTTTAGATCAGGAAAAAAAATTCACAAAATAGTCCAGGGCGACCTGATAATTAGGCAACCACCTTAATAGCATGACAAGTATCCAATTTTTTAAGTATACAAAATACAAAAAGTATCGGGCAACTTGGTTTTTTTGAGCGACTTGATTTTGTCTTTTAGGAAGAAAAAAAGTGAGACACATATCAAGCATATAAGGTGGTCGCCCTGGGCTATTTTTTTATATTCTTTTTTAATTTATTTTTTATGGTCTAGAAAAGGGAGGACTAGTGAGTCTGCGTTCTTTTGAATTATTTCTTTTTAAACGATCAAATCTTTCGCTACTTAATAGCATTAACGAGCAACTAGTATTTCCACTTATTAATTATGATAATAAAAGTATGACCAAACAATTTGTCAAAATAAACAGCTACTACTTTCTGTTACTGCTTACTGACCTATCTTTACTAAACATACCTAATATGTTGTCTAAACTGTACAAAATGATCTATGAATCAATTAATCAAAGTAATTAAACAAAGATTGCCAAATAGTTTTTGCCTTAATGGTTGTGAGTGACCCGTCAATTATAATATTTTGAGTTTAAGTGTCGTTTGACACATATGTTGTGTGAATAATTTGTCTTTATAAAAGGTAAATAAATATATATCCATAGTTTCAAGCATAATTAGTGTTCCTACAACTAACACCTTCTACAATCCTTTCCGCGCGATCACAAAACAACAAACTATTATACGGCCAGGAGTGGACGCGATGGATGTTTTTCGCATGGTGTTAATTTTCGTTAAAACATCTAATTTCTCTTTAATAAACCTGTGTCACATGAATACATGTCTTGTTTAGATAGTCTACTGATACGATAAAAGAAAACCACGTCTTCTTAACTTGTTTACTAATTTTAAGAAATCGTACCTTTTAGTTTATTTTTATTTTCTTTATACTCATAAAATAAATTTATGCACATGATGACTTATAGTCCTGGCCTGGGTCCGTCCCTGTATACGGCCATGTTCCGTCCCTAACGATAACAAAAACAACAAATGACACTTTAAAACCCAATCAAGTGAGTGACTAACATAAGCATATAAGTTAGGTAGCCGTGCTACGCGACTTGAGCTTCTTGTACCTGCGACAAGTCAGGTGTATCAAACTATCGATATCAACACACCTTTCCTTGTGGGTTCAGTCAGATGCATCTAATGCAATATCGAGATATGAAAGTAATGATCTTTCCATTATGATTGATTGATCGTATGCAACTATACCAATCATACAAACAACCTCATACATGGCAAATAAAGTATCGAGTGATAATCTATAAAATGGATCCAATGTGATCAGCATATATGTATATATGCTTATAGTATCGTTATCAGCATAGAAACCAACTTTATTGAGCTCGGCTCATATCTGAACGCAAACCTGGTCATGATTTCAATATGTTTCTAGATCACATTTGGCACACTAGACATTACCACCTCCACAAATTCGGACAGGAGGTGTTCCGAATTGACCCATCTCGTTGGGACCAGTGTAAAATTTGCAGTGACCCGTTACCCAACCCGCCCATTTTACCACCTCCACTTTTTTTTTTATACGAAAGATGGATGTAAGAATTTGGAATACAAAAAACTATCGGATGCATGTATAATAAGATAAGTCTAAAAATTAAAATTTCTGTAATATCTCTGGACACCACAGACAACTAGACAAGTAGCTGACCTTTTGCCACCTGCTCATTTCCATGCTCCTAGTAATTCAGGGATAATATTAATACCCAAGTATGACTAGAGCTCACGGCCTCTAGTTAGAACCTTAACCGCTTGGACAAGCCCATTTAGGCCTATTAAACTCGATAATTGAGTGGCTAAAGTAGGGATGAAGATCAAGTGGCTAAAGTTATTGTTGAGATGGTTCGTTCTAAGCTAGCTTCTATCAAATTCAAAAAGAAGGTTAGAGCGGATCACATGAAGATGACTTGGAAGATTGCTTGACATGCCTGGAGCATAAGTTTATTTTGATATAGTCTTAGTGCTATATGTATTGTTTTTGCTAAGGCTGTTCATTCTTGAGGTTGTTCAAGTATGAGTGTTTTGTTCTTTTCTCGTTTCAAGAGTGGTTTCATCACCACTCTTGCATGTACGTAACTCTTATATGGTTTTTTATATATTTCACCGGGTATAAACCCTTTACCCAAAAACTCGATAATTGATGTTTAATTGACAGAGACCTATTCACTATAACATCTATCGTGTTATTCTGTTCACTGGTTACAAACTTGAAAGCATATTACTTTTCTACCCAAGGATGAAGTTACTCAAAACCAACAGAGTTCTATATCACAGATGCCAAACATGAGAAAAGTAAGAGCCTTATCCGCTTTCATGTTTACTTCTGATAGGAAAAAGAAGACCTTATCTGCTTTCATCACCATTGGAGTAAAGTCAGTTGAAAGATGTCAGAGATGAAAACCTTCGATCTTAACTGTTAAAACCTACCTACATGGCTACATAATATCTGCCACTTTAACTAATAAACAGTTAAACACATACTTTTGGACTAAAAGAACATAGATCTACCTAAGATTACAGACAAGTTGTTGAACATGGACCGGACCTGGAAGCGTGCGTTCATGTTTAAAAGAGCCTGATCTTGAAACATGACTAAAATCTTTTGGGTAAAACATGACTAAAATCTATCAAAGTAAATATTGACTATTGCAGTCCATAATGCAATATGTATTGCTTTTGTTAATGTTAACAATATTGGAATCCTATTTGTTAGATTTGTATTCATTCTGACCCATTTGATATTATCCTATAACACAATTACGAGCATACCCATGTATTTACATTCAGATATATTTATCAATGTGTTGGAATTGCGCCTATCAGTGTATGCAACCTGACCCATCTGAATACAAAGACCCATCTGACCCGTTTGAATGCAGTGACGCCGCCTGATCCATTTTGAATAAAATGACCCATCTGATCTGTTTAGATACAATTTGACCCATTTGATGTGTTAACAGTTTCATCTGTCACTGTAACTATAAACGTTCTTTGGATGCAATAAAAGATACTGGACTTCAAACGTAATGAATCCTCTATTTAAACTAAAGAGATCACTTTTAACGGTTGAAGCAATCTAAGAAATGTCAGGAAGTGTTTGCCGTTAGTATCTATATACAGAGAAAGTTTAGCCTAATTCTAGAAAATGGACATGTAGCAAAACAAATGAGGTTTCACCAGAGCATCGCTTGTGACACGTACTCCACACACCAGATCGAGACATGCATATATGAAGTTTACCATAATAATCAATAATAAAAATAGGATTAAAAACTTATGATAACCACCGTACTCGATTCATAGCCATAGCAAAAATACACTACTAGTAAAAGAAAGAAAGAAAAGTCGTCGGGTACATAGTTTTGCAATATTCTTCCAGCCAGCGAGAATAAGTAGTAGTAGTAGTAGTAGGTGTTTAATTAACCCAACAACAGGAGTGGATTAATAGTTGTTGCTACCGGAAAAAGAAGAAGAAGTTGGTGCAGCAGCAGGGTTTGGATTTGCAACGACACTTGACTGGCCCTGGCCCTCGCCAAGATTGAGAACGGAGACTCCATTAGAAATTTGATCTACACCTTGAGCATTGGTACCTCCTCCTGCTGATTAAATTACATTAGTAGACATAAGCAGCAGCAGCAGCAAAAGAATGATAAAAAAAAACCAACCTTGAGACTAGGCGCGCCAATTATTAGCATGAAACAATAATAAAAAATAGCAAGTACGTCATAATATGTGGTAAAGTTGGTTGTCTTATTACACTAGGTGGTGAATTTTTTGGAGAGAAAAAAATGATGTGGTGGTGACATTGGTTTTGTTGCTGTTCTATTACGGGTAGCCTAAAATCTATCCATAGTTTCAACTTTCAAGCATAACTACTGTTCCTACAACTAACACCTTTTACGACCCTTCCCACGCGATCACAGAAAAAACAAACCATTATACGGCCATGTTCCGTCCCTAACGGTAACAAAAACAACAAATGACTCTAAAACCCAATCAAGTAATTGACTAACATAAACATATAATTAAGGTAGTCGTGCTACGCGACTTGAGCTTCTTGTACCTACGATGAGTAAGGTGTATCACAGTATCGATATCAACACACCTTTCCTTGTGGGTTTGGTCGGATGTATCTAATGCAATATCGAGATATGAAAGTAATGATCTTTTCATCATCATTGATTGATCGTATGTAACTATACCAATCGTACATACAACCTCATACATGGCAAATAAAGGATGGGATGTGATGATCTATAAAATGGATCCAATGTATATAGATATGCTTATAGTGTCGTTATCAGCATAGAAACACTCGGCTCATATCTGAACACAAACATGGTCATGATTTCAAATATGTTTCTAGATCACATTTGGCACACTAGACATTACCACCTCCACAAATTTGGACAGGAGGTGTTCCGAAGTAACTCCACAAATTTGCAGTGACCCGTTACCCAACCCGCCCATTTTACCACCTCTACTTTTTTTGGATACAAAAGATGAATGTTAAGAATTTGGAATACAAAAAACTATTGAATGTATGTATAAGTCTAAATTGATGGAAAAAGACACTAATTACACTGTAATTTCTTTCATAATATCTCCAACCAAGTAGCAGACCTGCTCATTTCCAGACTCCTAGTAATTCAAAGATAATACTAATATCCAAGTATGACTAGAACTCACGGCCTCTAGTTAGAACCTTGGACAAGCCCAGTTAGGCCTAATAAACTCGATAACAGATGTTTACTTGACTATAACATCTATTGTGGTATTCTGTTCACAGACTTGAAAACGGAATAGTTACTCTTAACCAACAGAACAGATGCCAAAGAGCCTATGTTTTTGTTACACTTTTGCCCATTTTCATGTTTACTTGTGAGGAAAAAGACGACCTTTCATCACCATTGGACTAAAGTCGTCAGTTCAAAGACGCCAGAGGCCAAAACCTTGGATCTTAACTGTTAAAACCTACCTACATATTATCTAAAGAACACATACTTTTGGACTTAAAGAGCATAGATCTGCCTAAGATTACACACGGAAAAAAAATGTCATCTAAATGCCTTGTCTAAATTGTTTGTTTCGGGGCTTTTTAAGCTTAGTTTTTGTGACTTATTTTGAAACTTTTCGGCGGGCTTATATAAGTTTTAGTACGTCATAATAATCTACAACTAAAAAGGAAAAAAAAGTATTTGGTTACCGGTTAATGATAATGGTGGATGAGCATCAGCAGGGAAGGGGTTGTAGTGCTTACTAAAATAAATAGTCCTTTTACAACCTGGTACTTCAATACGGGGGGGAAGGTCATATCGACGTCGTAAGTTAGGGTATAGGACATAGAAAGGAACACAACGCTGGCTGTGTTTAGACACACCACCCTGCAATTTGCAATTTCTCGACATTAATTCTTTTCTTCTTAGGGTTTCGATCTTTCTTTCTTTCTTTCTTTCTTTATACCCAAACCAAACCAAACTAACTAATGCCCCCCTCTCACTTTCTACACTTTTACTTATCACCTTCAACTCTCTTTTTTTACAATCTTTTAAAACTTGAATATTTAATTACTACTATCAAACATTCAAAAAACCTGTGTACCCCATTTCACATCAAAACCTAAACTCCATTGGGCTACCGCAAAGGAACCCGCCAATATACTATAGTCCAAGTCGCGGAGCTTACCCTCCTCCGAGGACACAAATGCTCCGGAATTCGGAAAGTCTCATAGGGATTCAACTTTACGTGCTTCTATATCATCATAACAATGGAGAGTGGTACTCGGCGTCTCCGACAATGATTACGTCATCAGTTGTTCCTCAAGGAGTGCGAAATGAAGGCCAGCAAGGCGTAGGTCTTACGCCGACGAACCCAATGTCGAATATGACATTTACCGGTCGCCTTCAGTCTGATACTAACCCTGAAACACCGTTACCACCTGACACGCATATAATCAATGAGGACTTCGTCACAACAACTTATAAACGATTAGATCCCCTCGTGAGAAGGCGTGCAAGAGCTTTAAGGTTAAGAGACGTTACAACTCAGTTGGATTATTCGAGCGGGGATGTGGACAAAGAAATCGAAGAATGCATTTTGCCATAAACGCAACAACATCCTACACGAAGGGTAGCGAGTCAGGTAACCGAAACCGTTTGGCGGCAAACCTGCCTCCTTTACTGTCGGCACATTTACGAGAAAAAGAAAACCGGAGGAGGGCAACCCCACCATGAAATTAGGAGGGGCAACAACTATAGTCTCCAAATCGTGTAGGAGGATATACTCGTTGCAGGGAAGCATATGCCCGAGGGAGGACAATACCCTCAAAACCAGGCGTTTTCGCAAAATGCAGGGTTTCCCAATCCTTCGATTAACGCCTTCCCAAAGAACTCGCGTATCCTTGTAATAATAATTATCTCCCACATCATGTTTGCCCTTTGAACAACATCTATCCTCCACAAGAAGCATACATGCCTTTGGGAACCAACCAAGGTCACATATACCCACCTTAACCTCCAAATTATCAGAGCCTAGGGTATCCTCCAATAACAGTGTACCCTACGCAGAATCCATATCCTCCGACAAGATTCTAAGAGCAACCACTTTATCCGTGACACCTCTAGTCCATCACTTCTTGCAAGATGGATCGAGGACTTTCAGTTTTCGGATGGGTTAAAGATCCTAACACATGTGGGACATTATGACAGAAAAGGAGACCCGGATAATTTTATGCACATCTTTGAACGAGCGGTAAGGATGGAGAAGTGGGTGATGCTGTGGCATGCCACATGTTTGTTTATTTCTTGAAGGATGCATCCATGGTCTGGTGGGATAGATTGCAAAAAGGAGTGGTTACAAGCTTCAAAGACTTGAAGAGAATGTTCCGAACTCACTTTAACCAACATAAGCAAGAGACGAAAACTCACCTGGTTGTCAATACGATAAAAAGAAGGGAAAGTGAGAGCGTACGGGCTTTCATAACCAGGTACACGGATGAGACAACGCAAATCACAAGGTTGAACGAACACCAAAGAATTGAAGGATTTGTGTCGAATGCTTGAATGTACTCTAATGAATGATTTTTTTTGTGAGTATCGTTGCACCATTTGAAATAGATTAAAAATGTCAACTATGTAACGGGGAAAATCCACGATTCCCCATTGGGGATCCCCGTTCCCCATTGGGTACGGGGATGGGGACATGCTGACCCCAACGGGATGGGGATGAGGATAGCTTTTGAACTTGAGGATGGGGATGGTATTAACCATTCCCGACACATGGCCCTGCTTCCATCTCTAGTCATCTGAGATGCAAAAGTGGGCCATGCCCATGCTTTGTCGCATGTTCACATATACATTAAAGACTCAGCTAGAATCGGTGGAATGGGCGTAAACTGAATGTAATCGCCAATTACGATGACCTTAAGGCCAAATTTAGGTCACACTTCTACCAATGAAGAAGTTTACAAAACACACTTGGTTGTACACAACATCAGGCAAAAAGAGGCCAAAAGCACAAAGGCCTTCGTTACTAGGTACACGGATGATATGCTACAAATTTTGTGGTTACATGAAGATCATCGAACGTAAAATTATTTTAATGAAATAAATAAAATACGTAAAATCTTTGAGCCAATAGTTTACTAACACATTGTTACTAAACATATCAAAATCATCAAAAATGTTTAGTTAAATAAGTTATATAAAACCAAAGACATTTTTATAAAACACTTACAAGTAATATTGTTTACTTACATTTTATAAAAATGTATGTTCTTTGTATATGTTGTAATGCGTAAATAATAGGTAAAAACCAAAGTCCATAACCCATGACCCAAGACCCATGATCCATTAACTAGGTACAATGAATCCTATTGGGTAAGAACCAAACCACCCGCTGATACGGAACCCATCACCCCCACTGGTCTCCTAACTGTTGCTTAGGTTAATGAAATATTGTTTTCTGATGAAGAGATTGCTTCTGACAGTGAAGAAGAAGTATTTTCTGGTGGTGAAGAACTGGAAGCTGATGTTCAACCACAAGAACAAGAGCATCAGCCTGATCCAAAAGAGCCTGAAGAGTCACCTTTTTAACCTGATGATGACTCTTCTAACTCTTCAGACTCTTCAGCATCTTCTTGTCCTGAAGACTTAAAGAAGATTGACAATATTCACCCTCTCACTGAAAGGCAATTGGTGATGTGGTTAAGGAGAGCTACTCGTGTGTACTTTGGTCTTCGATAGTCTATGGGATCAACATGTTGAAGTCTCGCGAAGCTACCGATCTCAAAGCTGAAGTGGTCTCTAACTAGGTTAATAATGATGAGCACATGGATCTCATTTATGATTATTTTGACAAGATGGATGCCCATCTAAAGAAGTTCCTCACATCCTTTCAGGATGCTCACACCAAGCTGGATGAAATCAAAGAATCAGTCAAAGAGGACCCCGTAATTAACGCTAAAGTACTTGAGGCAACATAGATCTACAAGAAGAACTCTTCCAGCCTCACTGAACTGATCACAACGCTCAACAACTCTAAAGTTCAGGGTCTCCATTCTTCAGTTCAGGCTATTCAGTCCACTATGGGCACATTGGACACAAAGGTTGCTGATCTGGCTAAATCATCTTCTTCTATGGCCTGGAATCTCGGGCCTAGAATGATTGCGCTGGAATTATCTCAGGCCAATCTTGGAGAAAAAGTCACCAACCTTCAAAAAGATACATCAGACATCAAGTCCATGGTCTCGGAGATTTAGCAGGCCTTCAAAGGTCAAGCTGCTCCTTCTCCCTCGGTCTCAACCAACTCTTGCTCTTACCGACGCGCCCGGCCAGCAGTTAAGGGAGAGATCGGTGAAGAGACTCCTGCTTACGGAGGGGAGCCAACTCAACCAAGATATCTGCGGTACCCATCTCTTCAATCCCACCATCAGAACACGTGTCACAACAACAATACCGGTAATAACAAACAACAACAACACCAAGAATAACACCCTAGTGATGTCAACATCAACATCATCGGTCCGGGACAAAGGCAAAGGCATCATGACCACACCGAGCCTGTCAAGATCCCTTATGAAATTGGTGGCAAAAGTACTTGCTCACTCCGAGCGACTAAGTGCCTACCTTGAAAAGAAGACAAAGCGTAAAGCAGTGAGGAGGAAAAAAAAGCGGAAGCCACGGTCAAAGTAGTTTCTGAGGAAGTTGAGAAATTAGGGATTGATACTAAAAAAGCTTGAAAAAGGAGAAGCTGGCCTAAAGTTCAAAGCAGCTCAGGATGCTGAAATGGCTGCCCTTAGAAAGAAAAGGGATGAAAAGAACAAAAAAGTTGTTGAGATAAGAAAGCAAATGATCGATCACTATAACTGGACCATCACCGCGAGAAGAGCCCTTGAGAAAATAAGCGATGTCTATATCATCCCGGATCGAGCACTGTAGCAATGAACATTTACAGGGAGAATAAAAGGACTTTGAGGTTCATGATCCTATGAAGTTCAGCGACTTGGGATCATGAACTTGGTCCCATCATTGAAAGAAGAAAATCGGTGGTCAAGGATTTGATGAAGTCTCAAAGACAAAGATATGAAAGACTAAGGGATGCACCGGCTAAGCTTGGAATACAATCAGCTCTCCCTAAAACTCAAAGCACTCAACCTCAATCATCCCAAGGAAAAGAAAAATAGTTGAATCTGAGCCTGAAGCTAAGGTCCCTGGTTTTTATTACAATAGAGAGCTACCTGAAGGGGTGAAGTTTGTGATAACGCTACTGCGTCGTTTCGGGGTCAAAGGAACTTCCTTTTCTTTGAGCAAGTTTTATAACACCTAGGCGATGAACCTAATCGTTGTAGTGTAGTATTAGGGTAAGCCACGGTATTGATATCGTTCTCTAGGGAATAGGAATGCTAGTGAGAAGTTACTACGCTAAGGTTGGGGTTGAGGAAGATTATTTTTTATCTTTTTTGTTTTTAGGAAATGGAAAGGTACGAATCTCGGGGTTTGGATTTGGGGTTGGTATTTCTCCGATTACTCTACTTATCTAATTATCTAATCTAAGGTGTATGTAGTCTATGTCTAATTATTGTGTGCTCGTATGATAGTTTAAAGATGTGTTCACTTAGGTTTTATTACTCCTTAATTATCTCCTATTGATGGTTGAATTGTCACGTCCTTATTCTTAATCGCGTTGTGTGTCTAAAGTCGTAGGGTATGCGTTTATCCCTAACTCTTTGAACTTACCAAAGGGTCTCGTTGATAACGCTCAAATTGTGCATGTTTTTAGTAGCGTTATCCGTACTTTTATGTGTGTTATTTGGTTATAATCATATGTTTTTTATGCTTAATCGTACAAAAGTGCGTTTGCTAGTTCATTTGTAGCCATGTACAGGAAAGTGGAGAAAAAGACGGAAAAAGAAGTAAAATACGAAGCTTCTCCAAATACGAAGAGTTCCCGACAAAATCAAGACTTGTGGAGTATATTCGAGAAGATAAAGTCATCAAGTTAGTGGTCCAAAGACTCAAGAATAAAGTTCAAGAAGGAAAACGAGAAAGAAATGAAGAAAAGAAACTAAAACGAAGACATATTGGAAGACTAGTTGTTCCGACACACCTTTACCATTTGGCCATATCTTTTGCATCTGAACTCCGATTTAGGTGATTCAAGTGGCCACGAAAAGCTAAGAGAAAGCTATACAACTTTCTTTGTTTATGACTTTTGTGATTTTGCTCAACCGTTCGGTTGAGCCCATAACGGATCCGGTTGGAGAATGGTCAAGAGACCAACCGAAACGGTTGGAGCTTAACCGATTCGGTTGGGAAGCCCTGGACAGCCATTTCTTCATTGCTAAGGTTCCAAACTTGTCCCAAACGATTCTAGGTCCTTCCC
This sequence comes from Chrysanthemum lavandulifolium, assembly GCA_022545495.1. Taxonomy (NCBI): domain Eukaryota; kingdom Viridiplantae; phylum Streptophyta; class Magnoliopsida; order Asterales; family Asteraceae; genus Chrysanthemum; species Chrysanthemum lavandulifolium. The sequence continues at coordinate 304,173,931 of CM040238.1, read as the reverse complement.
ACTCAGTTTCTAGTCCCTTCTAATCTCCTTGGAGGCCAAGTTGAGCATTTAATACCCTAAGCCTTGGAAGTAGTATAAATAGACCCCTTTGCAACCTCATTTCATGCACCACAACTTGAGAGATCTTCTCTCACTCTCTCTACCACCACCACTCCTCTAGGTGTGAAATTTAAGCCTCCACCCTTAAGGGCAATTTCCACCTAGAGAGCAAACTCCATAACGAGAGAACACACCCTCTCAATACCTTCACCAAGGTGTGAAATTCAAGCCTCCACCCAGGACGAGTTTCCACCAACTATCCTATCCCAACTTGTGTGAAATTCGATCCTCCACCCAAGGGCAATTTCCACCACTTACCCACCAACTTATCTTCCCAAAGACCACAAACCTCGCCCTGATTAGTGTAGTGTGCTCAAGGGTTGTCGAGGCGTTTGGACATCATTTTCGGCTTGGTAGAACTATTGTAGTTGATTGGAGGCTTGAAGGTTGCTATAATCCTTCATCTTTGCCTATTGTAATTCATACTTTGGGTAAACCTTGTTACTTTTCTATTTAAAGATGTTTGTTATTGATATGATTATTGAGATTTTGTGTTTGATTAGAATAATGATGAATGTCTTGATACTTGCTTGTTCTTATATTGCTTTTCTTGTTGGTTTGATATGTGACAATCATAACCATCAACTTGTTACTTGAATATGAATGACTTGATACTTGTTTGGCTCTTATGATAACTTATGATCATTTGTCTAAACATGCATGTTCTTTGTGTGCTTGCTCATATTGCTTTTCTTAGTGGTTTGATCCGTGACAATCATAACCACGATCTTGTTACTTGCTTAAACAAACAAACGACACTTGTAGTGCAACCAAGTCTCTTGGGACGACCTTGATTTACCATATACTATACTACAACTTGACTAGGGTATACTTGCCCGAATGTGTTCCTAGTTAACCGGTAATTCTTGTTACAAATTTAAAACCACGACGAAGCACATCAAGTTTTTGGCGCCGCTGCCGGGGACTTGTGTTTGTTTGCTTGTTGAATTGTTTGCTTGAATTGATTGCTTGTTTGCTAGTTTGTTCGAATGATATATTGCTCGTGCTCATGAATGATTGTTTCTTTGCTCTTGTTTGATTTCTCATGATGTTTGCTTGAATGCTTGTTTTTTTTTTTAATTTCTAATTTTTAAAAATTGCTCAAATGATCTTTGCATTAAAATCGTGTTTTTGATGTTGGGATTTCGTCTCATGTTTGCTAAAAATGCTCATTTCAAAGTTTGCTTTCTAAGTGTGTTCAAAAGTTCTTGCGAAAATACCACCAAAACCACCCAAACAACTCTAACCGAATCGGTTGGAGCTCTCGGTAAATAATTTTCAAGAAAAATCCACTCTAACCGATCGGTCACCACCCGTAACCGATCCGGTTGGAGTGTTCGATTCAAAAAAAAAAAAAAAAAAAAAAAAAAAAACTTTTATTTTGTTTGTTTCTTGTTTCGTAAGTTTTATGTTTTTGCAAGAGTATCATTTCTTTTTTTCTACTTAAATTTTGTTTTTGCATTTTAACTTTTGTTAATTTTAGTACATTGTAAATAAATAAGTACTTGTTTTAAAAATAAAGTGTTTTGAACTTTGTGGGTATGTTCACTGGAAACCCTCACGAGACTATAACTCGTCCACTCGGGCCACCGAGGGGTTTAAAGGCTTGTTGCATACGCTAAATGCAATCGTGATGCCTACGAAAGTGAGTTTTAGAATTTTATGCGTTTTTGTAGTTTATTTTGTTTTTGCAGATTTAATAAGCTTGTGGAGGAAGAATTGGTTAGATCGTGAACCTTATACTCTTGATTGGACATGTTTGGTTGAATCGATTGATCTCATACACTTATGCTAGCGTTTACTTAGCACCTTATCATATGGAGTTCGATCGTGATGTTTAGCCCAGGAGGTTTCGTTTCTCTTAGACTTATAGTTCATTTTTCCCTATTTTACATGCTTTGAAGTTTTCACAATTCATTTATCTTGTTTCTTTGTTATTTTTCCTTTGTTGTTTGTTGGTAGATTATTTTAATAAATTGACTTTTTTAAGTCCCTCAAAGTAAGGCTCACCCATTGTAAACAAAGCTGTGTGAGAGGTACAAGTGGTCTCCCGATTCCCTAAAAGTTTGGTTTTAATATGCTTGTGTGACCCTTCTCCGCTTCTTTGTGCGTTTCAATGGAGCTACCGAGAACTCGTGGGACAAGAACAAGTCATGTTTGTTTTTTGTTTTTTTTTTTTTTTTTTGTTTTTAATTTAAAAATTCTTAAAAATAAAAAAAGAATAAAAAAGTAAAAGAAAAAAAAAATCGTAACTAGTTTATTTTTCAAAGTTTTGTCGTAGTAATAGTAGTAATATAATAGCATTTTTTTAGTTATTAAGTTATTTTTCTTTTGTGTGCTTAACTTAAGTGTGGGGGAAAATTATTATTGTGAAAAGCGAAACTAGTTTTTAATTTCCAAATTTTTGGGCCAATTTTATAATTTTGTGAACTTGTTTGCCCTTGTGATCTAGTTGTTTTCACGCTTATAGGTTAATATATTAGAATAACTGGATCAACCCACTGGTGAAATCGGTAATTTTGAAAACTTGAGATGTGTCCTGATTAATATTGCAATCCATTCTAGGATCGATAACATTTGCTTGCGCATATTATAGCCTTTTCCACTAAATTGTGAGGATTTGAGCCTATTTCATATAGCATACATCTTTTATGCTTGGATCTTTTGCTATGAGTGTGCCGGTGATTTTATTTATTCTAGAACTTGTACTTGGAAATCATTACCAGACCGCAGTAAGATCGCATTCGTGTGATATAAGTGTGTCCGTGTGATAAAGAGGCACCCTTAGGAATAAAACCAAATGGCCTTCCGTTTACATCTAATGATATATTAGCTAACCACATCGGTTAGTTAACCACCCTTACATGGACCCATTTGTTAGCGCTCATCTTTAGCGCTAGATACCCTTAGTTACACCCTTTGAGCCATCCCTTTCTTTTTGTTGCATCCAGAAAAATACAAAAATATTTTACACTTTAAACCTTAGCGTACCCCTTGTCAAAGTCTAAATGGTTGGTTGCTAGTTGCTTGGTTGTTGGATTATTTTTGATGATTATGAGTTAGCCGCACTTTGCCATTCGTGTGTGCCATTCCGACAAAGACGAAGACTGCAGCTTCTTATTTGTATTTTTGTGGTGTATGCTTATACGAAGTGTGGGCGAAGATGTGATGTATGTGAAAAAAAATGTTATGAAAAAATAAAAATAAAAAAGAATAAGTCATCGGAAAAAATGAAAAAAAATATATATATATATATATATATATATATATATATATATATATATATATATATATATAATATATATATGATGACAATTATAGTCAATGTGTAATATTATTATGTAGATGAAGGAAGAGGAAGTATGTTTGAGATATCGATTAGCCAATGTGCTAAGGCGTGATATATATATTTGGTGATCGATATGTGAAGAAGAAGATTGTAACTATAATCATTTTCGGGTTTGCGGATTGTTCGGTAACTAGCAACATGGGTATTAGACTTGACTTTATCTTTATTTTTCTTTTAGCACCAATTTCATTAATAATCACATGCCTTATCCATACCCTTTAATCACCCGAAGCCTATCATTTCAACCCGAATAAAAGCCCTCTTTAGATGTTTACACTTGGTGCTTACGCCACGTCGGTGGAGTTTTGTTTCTTGTACAAGCCTATGGTAATATTTAGATCATGACTGAGCAGTATGAGTGTACTATTCCTTAATACTATCCATCACTAAATAAAATGAGTGTTGAGTGAATTATACACCCGTTCCTTTTCGTGAGGTGCTTAGCCATGTTATCAAGCGAGAAAATTCACGGGGTATTGTCAAACATCTCGATTTTTCATCTCTAAAAGCTTAAAACGATGAATCTTATCTTTTACTTGTACTTGGTAGATTTGCATCACATTTTTCTAATAATATTTCATGCACCATGTGGGATTCATTTTTCTTAATTTCTAGATTTGCTTGAGGGCAAGCAAAACCTTAAGTGTGGGGGAGTTTGCGCTCATTTTTCGCTTATTTTTATGTTTGTTAAAAAAAAAATTGAAAAAAATATAAAAACCAAAAATATTTTCTAATTTTTTATTTTTTTATTTTTATTTTGTCATTTAGGTTTGTCTTTTTATTTTCTTTTCTTAGATTTGCTTGAGGGCAAGCAAAGTTTAAGTGTGGGGAATTTGATAACGCTTCAATTGTGCATGTTTTAGTAGCGTTATCCGTACTTTTATGTGTGTTATTTGGTTATAATCATATGTTTTGATGCTTAATCGTACAAAGTCGTTTGCTAGTTCATTTGTAGCCAAGTACGGAAAGTGGAGAAAAGGCGGAAAAAGAAGTAAAATCTGAAGATTTCTCCAAATCTGAAGAATTCCGAGCAAAAGCAAGACTTGTGGAGTATATTCGAGAAGATAAAGTCATCAAGTTAGTGGTCCAAAGACTCAAGAATAAAGTTCAAGAAGGAAAACGAGAAAGAAATGAAGAAAAGAAACTAAAACGAAGACATATTGGAAGACTCGTTGTTCCCGACACACCTTCACCATTTTGGCCATATCTTTTGCATACGAACTCCGATTTAGGTGATTCAAGTGGCCACGGAAAGCTAAGAGAAAGATCTACAACTTTACTGTTTATGACTTTTTGTGATTTTGCTCCAACCGTTCGGTCGAGCCCCGCAACCGGATCCGGTTGGAGAATGGTCAAGAGACCAACCGAAACGGTTGGAGCTTAACCGATTCGGTTAGGAAGCCCTGGACAGCCATTTCTTCATTGCTAAGGTTCTAAACTTGTCCCAAACGATTCTAGGTCTTTCCCACTCAGTTTCTAGTCCCTTCTAATCTCCTTTGAGGCCAAGTTGAGCATTTAATACCCTAAGCCTTGGAAGTAGTATAAATAGACCCCTTTGCAACCTCATTTCATGCACCACAACTTGAGAGATCTTCTCACACCTCTCTACCACCACTCCTCTCTAGGTGTGAAATTCAAGCCTCCACCCTTAAAGGCAATTTCCACCTAGAGAGCAAACCATAACAAGAGAACACACCCACTCTCGATACCTTCACCAAAGGTGTGAAATTCAAGCCTCCACCGCCAAGGACGAGTTTCCACCAACTATCCTATCCCAACTTGTGTGAAATTCGATCCTCCACCCTTAAGGACGAATTTCCACCACTTATCCACCAACTTATCTTCCCAGACCACAAACCTACGCCCGATTCGTGTAGTGTGCTCAAGGGTTGTCGAGCATTTGGACATCATTTTCCGGCTTGGTAGAACTATTGTAGTTGATTGGAGGCTTGAAGGTTGCTATAATCCTTCATCTTTGCCTATTGTAATTCATACTTTGGGTAAACCTTGTTACTTTTCTATTTAAAGATGTTTGTTATTGATATGATTATTGAGATTTTGTGTTTGATTGGAATAATGATGAATGTCTTGATACTTGCTTGTTCTTATATTGCTTTTCTTGTTGGTTTGATATGTGACAATCATAACCATCAACTTGTTACTTGAATATGAATGTCTTGATACTTGTTTGGCTCTTATGATAACTTATGATCATTTGTCTAAACATGAATGTTCTTTGTGTGCTTGCTCATATTGCTTTTCTTAGTGGTTTGATCCGTGACAATCATAACCACGATCTTGTTACTTGCTTAAACAAACAAACGACACTTGTAGTGCAACCAAGTCTCTTGGGACGACCTTGATTTACCATATACTATACTACAACTTGACTAGGGTATACTTGCCCGAATGTGTTCCTAGTTAACCGGTAATTCTTGTTACAAATTTAAAACCACGACGAAGCACATCACTCATCTACAAAACCCTCTAGGGATTATAAACTCTAACTCTAAGGCACTCTTTGGATGGTTTAGCCTACAACTACTCTAAGTGATATAGTCTAAGATTCACAAAGATTAATCAAGCATTAATTACACAATGAATGACCTATCACATTACTAGATCATTAACAATTAAGATAAGAGACAGTCAATCAATATTTAATAAGTAAGTTTCATATTCCCTAAGCAAACACACAAGTAAATTAGTCGGACATGGAGAACATGCAAGCATACACACAAATAATTGAAGACATAATTGAATTAATGAAGTAAAACACTTATCTTGATGTAAGATGGGTTTGGAACCCTAATATCTTTGTACAAGACGACCTTGGTTCGGTTTAGGTTTTACTCCAAAAGACTACACACTAAAAGCGAAAAATTCGGATTCTATATATAATATTACAATCGCGATGGCGTCACCTTATGATTTGTGGCGCCGTCGGTCGCCGTCGTTAGGGTTTCGTCTTGGCACGTTAGTCTTGCGACGGCGTCACCTTGTGCTTGTGGCCGTCCTCTTGACTTCGATGCCTGGATCAAATCTAGGGCGTTCGAGTTGCGGCCTACTCCTTTAAAGCCCGACACCGTCACTTGAAAATAAGAAATTTGGCCACGTGCCATCACAAAATGGTCGGCGGCGTCGCGGTTAAGCGATGGCCGCCGCCACCTTATATTTCAAAGACTTGAGTGTCTCGATTCTTGACTTTGGCCATTTTCTTCGTATATCCGCGCCTTTTCGTCCAAATAAGTGCCATTACAAGAATTTGCCTTCAAGAGACCTAAAAATTGAAAAGGAGCGATATTAAGTAATAACGGATACAAAAGTGATCAAATAAGGGCTTAAACGACCCCTAAAAAGGTACATTTAAAACTTTATCAAATATCCTACACTTGGTATTTGCTTGTCCTCGCAAATGTGCTTTTAGCCAATTAATTTATAAGTTAGGGTCATGAAGCATTGGTTTAAAGCAGTCCACAACACATATAAGACCGCAAAATTAGTAACAAGCACGGAAATTACATACTAGCACCTCACATGGGGTGTTTGGACACTCGCATCTCTCGGGTGTATATGAAATATAACAAGTTGTAAATGGAAGATAAACACTCATTAACGGTCCTAGTACATAGATTACCATAGGCTTGAAAATAGATCAAACCTCCATCGCTTTGCGTAAGCACCTAGGAAAGACTATCAAAGAGGTCTTTAAAGGGTTGTAATGTTAGGGTTACGGTAGGAAACAAAGGGTTTGGTGGGATAGGCTATTTAGTGGTGGCAAGTCAAAAATCTTATTGTTACAAGAATCGAAGAATGGCGTTGCTAAGCCAAGACTCGACACTCTAAACTCTAGATAACTAAAACAAACAAACATAAATTTAAAGGATAGATGTAGGATGGTAGCCCGTATGTTTTTTTTTTTTTTTTTTTACACTATATTTTTTCTTTTCTTTTTCTTTTTTTTTGATTTTTTTATACACTTTTACTCTACCATCCTCTACGGTAACATCAAAATGATAGGGATTTATAGGCACATCCCTACACTTGAGTTTTTATTACTCTAACACTAATTTGACCCAATTGAAAAGATCAAAACACTTGGGAGTGCGTTATTACGCAAATAAGGGAATTTAACGTTCCCTTCCGGTCATTCATAAACTTTAACTTTTCCCATGAGTCCCAATCGTCCCAAAACTGTGTACAAAGGATATGACTCGACTTAGCAACTCATGCAAGCAACTAGATAATTGAACTACGGGTTTAGGGTGATAAAAATAATGCACTAAAAGTGAGTGCATACAAGGTAGGCTAAGGCGACTTGGTTGTATATTTGGGGGTGAGTTGTAAACAATGCTCTTCATTGATATTCCGGAGAAACCGAAACATCACGAGAACCGCAAAAAGGATAGGCTCTGAGGGGTTAACTAGGGGTATCGTGTACTAAAGATGAGTACAACGCAAAGGTGTGGGAGAATTACTCAACCGATGTGGAAGAAGTAATTATATTACGGGTATCAAACAAGGGTTATCCTAATGCCTCTTATCATTTAGTTATTCCTAACTACACAAGTGTAGTCTTACTAGCGATCTCGGGATGCATCACAAAACAAGTTCTAGAATGTATTATACTACCGGTTCACACTCTAAGCATTAAAGACGAATGCTTTAATTCCTACTAATCTAAGGGCGATCCTCACATTTTGGGTGGAATTTAGGTGGTAAAGGGTTTTTTGTGCTAGTCATGCAACTTCCTATCCGTGAAACGCTTTTGTTAAGACTAATGGCCCACTCCTATATGTCATGAAAAATATTAAATTTGGTGCCAAAATTACCCTAACCGACATTTTCTCATGGTTTATTACACAAATACAATTGGACAAAGCAAATAATCAAGGATAAGCATAGTTTCTAAGTTCCTGTTTTATTTTCCCTCCCTACACTTAAACTGAACATTGTCCCCAATGTTCTCCGAAAGTATCAAAGTTATGATAATGGAAGGTAATTAAAAACGAAAGAAACTAGTACTCCCTTGATTAGCTCGGTAGGATCCGTGTGAAGTGGTGATTAAATCCTTTCCAAGAAAAATGTATGCGTGAAAAGCTCCTTCAATCTTTTGTTTCTTCTTCTTGATAAATAAAACATGCACATTCGAAGAAAACAAAGCGAAACCTTAGCGTAAAATGGCGGTAATATATATATAAGACTCTACTAAACTAGGATATAATGCTTGTGGAATGGATATTTACAATTTACGGAAAATTAAGACACAGAAAATTCAAAATTTTATAAGTAGCTCGAAAACGAGAAAAAGTAATCTGTTGTTTTACTCCTTCACGAGTCGTCAGTTATCCTGACAAAAGCGGTGCGATTTTGGAAAAATTCGGAAAATTTACATCTTTAGAATCTGGAAAAATTTCGCATAAAACATCCATTATGACTCGATACAAGCATTTGACTCGAACAAACACACATATATATCTTTTAATGAATTGCTATTCTCATGTTTACGTTTCTTTGAAAGCGTGTAATCCTCCCTACACTTATCCTTTATGTAAAATACCTTTATATGCAATTAAGGCGAGGTTAAAAACAAAATAAAGCATTTTTACAAATTTAAACATAAGAATAAGCAATCAATAAAAATATATGACACTAACAAGCAAACAATTAAGCATGGGTTGCTTCCGAAGCGCTTTTCTTTATTTATGAGTCTTGTAGCTAGACTCGTAGTTGTGCCCTTACGTGACTTCATTACCGCCATGTCCTTCCTTCGCTTTCCCTTCGTCGAAAGGGCGAGAGCGTTGTATGCTTACCGTGGATTCCTTGCCAACGTCGTCTATTATGGTGACGGTTTTATCCTTTAGATTGGTTTCCTTCACTGTAAAAGGCCCAAACCATCTTGGTTTGTTTCTACCTTGTAATGCCCTTATCCGTGATTTGTACAAAGTACTTTTCTCCTTTAGAAATTCCTTAGGATTCCTTTGTGCCTTAGGTATCGAAGTGGGATTATTTCCCAACTTCTTATCGGGTTTCCACAATGTTGCATACAATCCTTGAACCATGAAATCCCTAAGCCTTTTTCCCAATCATTCATTTTTTCTTAACAATATTGCGAGGGCTTGTGGATTTCCACCGTAATCATCTCCATGATCTTAAGAGGATACCTTGGAGCGATGGGTATCCTAGCGTACCCTTTCCCGCTTTTAAGTATCATGATGCCTCCCGCATTTGATGGTTGCCTTGGCGGTGGCGAAATGGTGTCCCAAGAATGAGTGGCATGTTTCTATCTTCCTCAACATCTATGATCACGAAATCCATTGGATAAGCGATATTAGCCACCTCTATTAGAATATCCACCGCGATTCCTATGGGGTGAACATAGGTGTGATTAGCTAAGGAAAGTCTAAGATCGGTCTTGGGCTTCTCCTTAGTCAACTTATTATAGATTGATAATGGCATTATGTTCACATCGGTCCCCGATCGGCTAAGGCATTTATATTATCAATATCACCTATACTACAAGGTATCACGAAGTTCCCTGTGGTGTCTCATTTTTTGTTAATGGTTTTTAGAACCAACTCATACAGAGGTCCCATAGGCGGGCGCCATACTCTTCTTCATTATTTTTCCTTCAAGGGCTTCCTAAGAACCTCATTATACCTAAAGTTGTTTACTTGGTTTGCAATGGTTTTTGTTAATTTCGTGCTTAGGTAGTACTCAATGGTTTTGGGCTCATCATTAGGTTCGGCCTCCTCCTCTTGCTTTCCTCGGTTTTCCTCACCTCAACCTTTCCACCCTGGGCATAATGGAAATGACGTTTACAAACGAAGTGGGAGGAAAATCGTTGTTTTATTAGTCCCTTTTCGGAACTTTTGTTTTGGTATATTCTTTACCGGGTTCATCATTTCCGTCATTTTTGCTTGCATTTCTCTCTCTGCCTATAAACCTCCTCTTCAAATTTGGCTAATCTCTCTTATGAGCTGCCATGTACTCCTCATTTGTTCCTTAAAGCTTGGTGAGAGTGGTATTGGGAAGTAGAGCAGGCGCCTTTCGAGTGGGGTTTTGCTCACGACTTGGGATTAGAAAAAGGTGTTGGGTGGTTGGTGGAGTTGGCGGAATTGGCGCTTCTCGAGGATTTGTCACGGGAGCCCTTTTATGCCTTTCCATAAGATAATCAATCCTCTCTCAATAGCACTCATTTGCTCTCGGTGATGTCGGACGATTTAAGAGGAGTTGATATGGCATTAACCATGTTAACAGGGTTTCGGAGATTCACTCCAATCTTCGTAGCTTTGATCGACAAGCTCTTCTATAATATCCCAAGATTTCTGCATTAAAGTCACCGAGCCTTCCACCGCGGCTTGATCAATAGATCGTCGAGTGATGAAATCAATATGGTCATAGAAGATTTGGATTTGAAGCCATAGATCAATGCCATGATGGGGAGTTACTGGAGCGGTCCTTGAATCGAGTCCATGCTTTGTAGAGACTCTCCTTGAAGTTGTTGAAGCGTTAAGATATCTCGCCTAAGTTTAGTGGTTCTCCCGGTGGGAAAAATTGAGCAAGGAAGAGAGGTGAGATAATCCCAACTTGAGATGGAGCCATGGAAGTCGCTCAAGCCAATTAGTAGCTTGGTCCCGTAGAGAATTGGAAGAGACAGCGCGTGGTCTCCGAGTAGTAGCATCAAGGTCGATGGAATCGACAATTTTAAGGAAATCCCTTAGATCTTCGATTTGGATCTTGAATGAAGTCCATGGAATGCACATCCGTTTGCACCAACCGGATGGTGTCGGATCGCAGGTAGTAGTTTGGGCTTGGTCGGAAGCTCAATGGTGTTCCTATAGCCTAGGTGGCTTGGTCTCGAGTATTCACCAAGAGTACGGGCTCTTGGCGGGTCATTTGGTGGTAGGTTGATGAATGGTGGTTAGTTATCACCTTCCATGATGAAAAGTAATGGGGTTACGAACAAAGGTCACAAAGAAGGGGGATAGACTACGAGGAAGCTAAAAATTGAGAAAAATTTACTTGATAGGAATCAAGCAAAGAGACCTAAACGAGGTGGACTACTAACTAGCTATTCTATTCCCGTGGCGCCAAAACTTGATAACGCTACACGCGTCGTCGGGTAAAAGGAACTTCCTTTTCTTGAGCAAGTTTTATAACACCCTAGGCAAAGGAACCTAATCGTTGTAGTGTAGCATTAAGGTAAGCCACGGGTATTGATATCGTTCTCTAGGGAATAGGAATGCTAGTGAGAAGTTACTACGCTAAGGTTGGGGTTGAGGAAGATTATTTTTTATCTTTTTTTGTTTTTTAGAAAATGGAAAGGTACGAATCTCGGGGTTTGGATTTGGGGTTGGTATTTCTACCGATTACTCTACTTATCTAATTATCTAATCTAAGGTGTATGTAGTCTATGTCTAATTATTGTGTGCTCGTATGATAGTTTAAAGATGTGTTCACTTAGGTTTTATTACTCCTTAATTATCTCCTATTGATGGTTGAATTGTCACGTCCTTATTCTTAATCGCGTTGTGTGTCTAAAGTCGTAGAGTATGCGTTTATCCCTAACTCTTTGAACTTACCAAAGGGTATCGTCTACAAAACCCTCTAGGGATTATAAACTCTAACTCTAAGGCACTCTTTGGATGGTTTAGCCTACAACTACTCTAAGTGCTATAGTCTAAGGTTCACAAAGAATGACCTATCGCATTAATAGATCATTAACAATTAAGATAAGAGACAACCAATCAATATTCAATAATTAAGTTTCATATTCCCTAAGCAAACACACAAGTAAATTAGCCGGACATGGAGAACATGCAAGCATACACACAAATAATTGAAGACATAATTGAATTAATGAAGTAAAACACTTATCTTGATGTAAGATAGGGTTTGGAACCCTAAAAAGCTGTATAAGACAGCCTTGGTTCGGTTTAGGTTTTACTCCAAAAGACTACACTAAAAGCGAAAAATTCGGATTCTATATATAATATTACAATCGCTGATGGCGTCACCTTATGATTTGTGACGCCGTCGGGTCGCCGTCATTAGGGTTTCGTCTTGGCCGCGTTAGTCTTGTGTGCTTGTGATGCCTTCCTCTTGACTTCGGCCGTCTGGATCAAATCTAGGCCGTCGAGTTGCGATGACCTACTCCTTTAAAGCCGACACCGTCACTTGAAAATAAGAAATTTGGCTTCGTGTGTCACAAAATGCTCCGACGGCGTCATAGCTTAACAATGACGCCTACCTTTTATTTCAAAGACTTGAGTGTCTCGATTCTTGACTTTGGCCATTTTCTTCGTATATCCGCCTTTTCGTCCAAATAAGTGCCATTCTGACAATTTGCCTTCAAGAGACCTAAAAGTGAAAAGGAACGATATTAAGGAATAACGGATACAAAAGTGATCAAATAAAGGCTTAAACGACCCTCAAAAGGTACATTTAAAACCTTATCGGTTTGTAAGCGGCATGGTTATAGAAGAACCTGAAAGAGGTCTCTTGTTTCTTAATGTTTATGGAAACCCAACATTCCAAAGATGGAGCGATATTGATCAGACTGGTGTGGCTACAATGGTAAGTTATTTGACAGTGGCCTCTCAAATCCAATCCCCTGAAAACATCAGTGCATCGCATGCACTGAATGCTAAGATAAGAGACCATCCTAACAAAGAGACCATCCTAACAAAGTAACCCTCCTCTCCAAGAAGCCGAAGCTAGAAGCACTGGGTAAAAGAAATCAAGCTCTTCAGGAACAACTTAAAAAGGAAAAAGATATCATTGAAAGCTGAACTGCTAAGAATCCAAGAGTCTTTGATATTGTTCAAGCCCCCAGTAGCAAAAAGATAATCCTAGGTGAAGATCATCTCACTGACTCTCTCAGTGAAGACCAAAGTCCAAAACCATTTGTGTCTGCTGGTATGCTCTCCAAAACGGAGTTAATGCCTAAACCCAGTGACTGGGTTGAAACGCCAGTAGATAACAAAGGTAAAATATCGGAGGAAACTTGGAAGCTATGCACAGACGGAGCTTCAAGCTCCGATGGTTCGGGAGCAGGTTTGATGCTCATAAGTCCTGAGGAAAAGGAACTGGCATATGCACTGCGATTCGAATTTGAAACAACGAACAATGAGGCGTAGTATGAGGCTCGTCGTTGCCTCGAGGATAGCCGGAAATTTGAAGATCAAAGACCATCAATATTTGTGGACTAACAACTAGTCGCAAACTAGGTCACGGACTCATTCGAAGCACGACAACCTGTGATCAAGCAGTACTTGGAAATAACAAAGGAGGACCTAGAAGGATTTGAGACGTATACACTAGAGCACGTCCGGAGAAACCAAACAAAAAAGCTGATGCACTGATAAAATTGGCTTCAGTGACTTTCAGGCATCTCAGGAAGGAAGTTTTAGTAGAGGTCTTACCAGAGAGGTCGATAACCCGCACAGAGGTTTTCAATGTTATCGTAGAAAAAGGAAAGAACTGGATGACACATGATGGTGTACCCCATTTCACGTCTCAGAGCCTAGCCTCCGAAGATAGACACTCCGTATTTGGAACATGTAAGTTGGCGTAAAGTCCACTGGGATACCGTAAGGGAACCCGCCAATACATCAGCTTCCAAGTCACAGAGCCTGAATCTCTGAGGAGTACCAACCTCCGAGGACATCTACGCTCTAGCACTAAAAGAAAAACGAGATATTCTCATGGACCCTACCGCGTACAGTTGTCCATTACCGAAATAATGGCAGACAACCGCACGATCTCGGAACTTCCTCATTGGGTGTAGAGAATATGGTCCCTCTCGACCAATCGATTTTTCCTAGGGTTTGCCTATAAATAGCCGGCTCATTCAATCATTTATGGTATGTCATTTACTACATACTGTTTGGACTCACGGCGTCATGTTAGTCCCTCAAGTGATGTATTAGGTATTTTACTCTAAAAATTAAGAGCCTTGATATATAGACCTAATTAAATGGACCTAAAAGGTGACCTGCCGCATAAATGACTTGTACAGCTGTTTTAGGTCTATTTAATTAGGCCCATTTATCATTTTTAAAAAATTAAATCTATTATCTCTAATAAAATAAACTTTTGTACAAGTGCTACTAAGCACATTGCATTAAAAATTGGTTTAATGCCATACCTTATTTAGCTTATGATGATGTACCCTCCGAGTACCTCGTAGGACACTCCTCCGAGACGTGTCGAAACCCTTCTATTCGAAGGTCCAAGTTAGGATTCCAGAATATCCATAGGCGTTAAACCATTCGTTATCAAGAAGGTTACCTTAGGGGAATTCGCCATCCGAAGCCCTAAGCCCTTCGAGGTATGGCTGACGAAGAAGCAGTGGATAAGGGAATCTCCTGACTTGGTCAAACCCATGATCTCCCTCTCTCTTGGCTTCCCCGTCAAGTCTGAGAACGTGGGTCACCAAACCATAGCGGTTACCCACAAGCCCCCATGATCTCCGACATTCATGCAGAAGTGCTCTCAACCCTATTTCATCCACTATAAATAGGTTGGACGGGCAATGGATTATGGTATGCTCATTTCACACTCATCTCTTTACTTACACACATATACAACCATAACTCATACTTCTCACGCCGGAGGTGGTTCGCGTGGTCCTACCTGCGTAATCACTTAACGTAGTGTTTCGTATTTCTTATTCTCGTGAAAGGCAAGTCTTGGCTGGAACATACACCCTCATACCTTGGATCATCATCGAGCCTGGTAGTGCAATATTTTGTACAATCAACTGGCGCCATCCGTGGGACCACTACTATTAGTCCCGTAATCACCCGGTCCTAAAACCCCAACCAACTACACTACTTTTCCGGCATGGAACTGGGAAGAAGATACACTCCACCGTGTTTTCTACCCTAGTTCCCTCAAAGACAACTAACACCGATAATCTCGCCCCATAATGACCTCAACCTTTAACACATGATCTCGCTTGGAAACAACTCCCGTACATCACGCCAACATCTCGCTAACCCTATTCCGGATATTAGCCCCGCCGTTGAAGCAAACTTTGAGGCCTTAGATTCTTTACTAAGGGCTCATAAGAGGTGTTCGCAACACTAAAATGCGAAGAGAGTTGGAATACTCCAAATGAGGAGTATGATGAAGAGATTAGAATAGAGGAGAGGCCTCGACACGTTAGCGGGGCGCCGGCCCGCGAATGGTTCTCCTTCCATCAGAAGGCCAAACGGAAGGACTGTAGGCTTTGAAGAGGGACGCGGAGGAGATCCGGGAAGAAGGGAAAGAATGCATGGTGAAAGAAGGAGCGAGAACTCTAACGGAGGAAGCAACCCGGAAGGGAACGGAGGAGTAAACCTACCCCCTCTCCTAGCTGCCCATTTAGGAAGAGAGGGATGGGGCTCCAATACCCCCTTCCTATGTTTCGAGTGTTGGAGGCCCTCCTCCATACTCGGGCGTGAATCGCCACTCCTCCCAGAACTAACCCCTAGCTACCTGCTCAAACCTACAACATTTACCCTCCGAATGGTTCACTCCCAAACCAGAATTACCAGTAAATGCCCTATGGACATGTTCCTACACAATCGATGGGTGTAAACCCTTCGTACCAACCTTCTACTGTTTACCCTACCTACATACAGCCATTTCCTAACCCGTATAATCCTACACCTATTTATCCACCTCCATACAACCCTTACTATGCCGAAGCCTCTGGAGCTTGCACACCTTTCGTGAAGTGGATCGAAGACTACCCTCTACCTGACGGTGTAAAGATGCCTACTCATATAGGGACCTACGATGGGAAAGGCGATTCTGATAACTTCCTCCATTTATTCGAAGGCACTATTAAGATGCAAAAGTGGGTCAAGCCCGTAGCATGCCACATGTTCACTTACACGCTCCGAGACTCCGCGAGGATATGGTAGAATGGATGTAAGTTGGGAAGCATTGTAAGTATAGACGACCTCAAAGCTAAGTTCCATCTCACTTTAGCCAATGAAGAAGTACACCAAGACCCATCTAGCCGCACACCATCAAGCAAAGGACAACGAAGCACAAGGGCCGTTATAAGGTACACCGATGAGACTTTGCAAATTCGGTTTGCACGAAGACCGTGAGGATCTCGTGTTTTGTACATGGCCTCTGACGCTAAGCTTGGTGGAATTCTCGCCCACCGATCTTCCCACTACTTACAAGGAGTTGATGGAGAAGACTTACACTTGGATTGAGTCCAAAGAGGTAGCAACAAATGGGGTCCGATAGAGCAAAAGGAAGCTCGACAAATTCTCGAGGGTCCTCTGGGAGGGATCCAAGAATAAGAAGAAGACGAGACCGACTTCACCCATACAACAAAGTGTCGAACCATGGACTCTTGGCGAACTTGGTCAAATCTCCTAGGAGATTCGCTATCGAGAAAGCCGCAAAGTCCTTCGATCCACCACCCGGATGACAAAGACAAAACAAGGCCGAGACATGTCCAAGTATCGCCATTTCCATGAAGACCATGGACACGATACCTAACAAATGCAGAGAACTAAAGAAGCGATCAAGAGGCGGTACGGTCCGCAATTAGCACATCCGTTAAAGGCATCAAAAGGAAAGGACAAGTTCTCCGATACCCAATCGGATGAATGGAAGGGAACAAGAAGGAGGTTACGCCTACAGAGGCTCCGATACTAATGGTGCACATGCACGATCCAACCTTCGAAAGTTCTATGTTTAAGAAGTATTTTTACTTTTTCATTCTTGTAATTAGAAGCTTCTCAAGGGAAAGCAAACATTATTGGTAGTTGTCTTAGTTTTCATTTCAAGAATGATGTAATCCTCCCTACCAATTCAATGATAAATAAGACATTTCCCACAAATCTCTTGCTTTGTTTCTTAAACACAAAGATTTGTTCAACCAAATCGTTTATGAGCTTCAATGTCGAATACAAAGGCATAAGGTGTAGCAAACACCTCATCATTTAAGCCTACTAAAACATTCACATTAGCTCTCCTTGTAGTTTATGGCACTTGTACAAATATGTACAAAGTCATGCTACTTAAAGGATTCGAGATAGAGTGGGTCGCGACCCTCTTTCAATGATCAAATTTGTCATTATATTCTTGGTGTTGCAATTTACACACAATGAGGTTGTTTAACCTTAGGTTGTATAACTTAAGCGTCGGAAAAATGGCGTACGAAAAGTTAACAAGACAAACACAAATAATAACTAAGTGTGTAGAGGTATCCCCCCTACACCATACCATTCAAAAGGAGGGCTAGCGCCCTTGTACCTGAACGAGGAGCCTAAGCCCCAGTTAAATTTTTTTAGCCCATGGCCATACATCACAAGCATTCAAATTGTTTAAAGAACAAGACAAGCATTGCCACATAAGATAAATTGTCTTAAAGGGTACATGCCACCCTTGAAACCAAATTACTGCCGACATGGCAGCCTTTATTCTTGCTCTTTTGGAGATGGAGTGGGGGATGGTTGAACTGAGACAGGCTTGGTGGACATAGTCTTCTTGGTGGGAGTGGTAGGCTTCAGCTTTCGAGGTTTCTTGGAAAGGAGGTCTTCGAGGGGTGCCATAGGATCTTTGGTCGCTTCAACAAGGAATGAGTACTCTGCGGTTGCGAAAGCATTTCCTGCCTCATCATACTCAGCCTTCGAAGTAGGATGGTAGCATTCAATCTTGGAAAGGTCCATAGGCTTGCCTGTTTTGGCAGCCTCCTCCAACGCCAAGCACCGTCCATGAAAAATGGCTGACTTGATGACCTTCCACATCTGGGATCCCAATTCATCATTGTGATAAAGCTCCATAGCTATGTAGGGCACCACCTTTGAAACGACCTCCGCACGATCCTTTTGCAGCATCTTATACCTCATCTGCATTCCATCGATTTCCTCCCTCAGCTTCATTTCTACCTCTCCGAGCCTAGCCTTCTCACTTTCCAACCCAGCACATTTTGCCTCAAGAATAGCGTTCTGACCTGTTAGAGTGATGACCTTGGCTTCTTCCAACTTAAGATTGCCGAGTTCAACTATCAACTGGGCTACCTTTCCACGAAGGTCTTGGACGAGGGGATTCTTTTCAACATTCCCCTCAATCTCGTCACACTTAGCCTCTAGCTTGGCCACAGTTCTGAGCAACTTTCTGGTTTTGGCATTTAAGTGATTATCCAATACTGCCTGCCTCGCAACCCCATTGTCATGCATGTCACAAAACTTTTCAATGGACATATTTTCCAGCATACTTTTCCATTGAGGAGGGGTAACATGATCGACAATCTGGTGACAGGCCAAAGCATTGGGAAGCTCCTTCGTCTCTGGAAGGCCTGCGACCAATACAATGTATAAAGGTTAAGTTAGTTGCGACAATTATGACTTCACATATTTCATAAGGAAACATTGCTTACCATGCACCTCCACTGGTTCGTCTGGAAATTCGAAGGTTGACTTCACAAACTTTCTGTCCTCAGCACTCTTATGCTTTACAACTCTCGATCCAGAAGCAGGGATGGGATTTTTCCTCTTGTTGGAAGACTTAACAGCCTTGGCTGCTGTCCCTTTTCTACTTTTTAACCTGTCAGCAATCCCTGTTGAACCTACAACTTGGACATCCTCATCCGCATGATCGTCCGAGTCAACAACATTCTCAACAAGTTGGGAAGGACCCTCCAACGCAGCTTGAGGGGGTGCCGATGCAAGGGGCTCCGGATTTGGAGTATCTACCTCATTGTTGTTCACGGATGTCGAAGGAGAGCCAACACCATACCACTCTTCGACCTTATCAGCTGGCATAAAGCTTAAATCTTCATCCAAATCTTGGTACATGAAGTTCCTGAATGACATCTCTGCAAAATAGAAACAAGAAGAAATAAATATCAGTGCTACATTGGTCCTACTTAAATAGAAGTAGATAAACATACTTTGTCCTTGGTATATGATCACAGGCTTCTTGGGAGACCCCTCCCAGCTCTGGGCAATCCCAGCCATGTATAAGATGGCTTCGGGGAACACTTGCACATCAATAAGGTATCTAGCCAAACGCTGATAACAGGGATCCCTTCTCACCTCATATGGTAAAGGGTCATTGTATCGTTTTGCATCATACATATATTCCTTGTTCAAAAGCTCTGGATATTTGGGGGGAACAATAGTGTCTTGCACATAGAAGTAGCTACCTTTCCAACCTGTTATATTGGTATACACTCTATCAAACAGGTTTGGCACATCTGCCTCAGGCCTTTTAGCTAAAGTTAACCAATTGCCCCTAGGATACAAGTTCAGAAATTCTCTTAAAACCTTTAATGTTGGTTCATAGTCGTATGCTTTACACATCACTATGAATGTGGTCAGTTTGGCTAAACCAAAGGGGTTGAACCTAGAGATATGGACCTTGTAGTATTGCATAAACTCTAATATCAGTGGGTGTAGAGGAATCCTAAGGTTAGAATGGCTAAATGCATGTGTGTATAGCCCTACGAAACCTTCAGGAGCATCAAATATCCCCTGATTAGACTTTGGTAGCATTACTTTGTGCTCTAATGGGATTGGATAATCACCAAGTGATCATGTAACTCTTTGCGAGATAATGTACACTTTTGTTGTTTTATGATAAACTTGGAATCCATTTAAAAAAACAAAAAACAAGCTACCGGTGAGAAGGAAGGATTACCTTTTGATTTTGAGTGATGGCGATGGCGTTTTACTGCGTGTAGAAATAGACGGAGAGAGTAAAATGAGTTAGGGTTTCAACTAACCCCCCTTTTATACTCTCTTTTGCATCTATTAAGCACCGCACACGTGTCCCAAAAATTACTCTTATCCGATGTGAATTTTTTAAATTTAAAAAAAAATAAGACTTTTGGTCTCCGGGTAATATGGGAATAAGTGATCACTGTAGCGGGCAACTATAAGGTTTAATTAGCATTAAATGCGCTTGGTTAGTTGCATAGTTATCTCCCAACTAGTATGATTAGCAGCAGGACGGTCATTTTTCGAAGCGTGAAGTCGAAAGCAATGCCTCCTCGCTCATATGCATCACTTTCACCGGGGCTTGATGATGTACCCTTCGAGTACCTCAAGGACACTCCCGAGGCGTGTCAAACCCTTCTATTCAAGGTCCAAGTTAGGATTCCGAATATCCATAGGCGTTAAACCATTCGTTATCACGAAGGTTACCTTAGGGAATTCGCCATCCGAACCCTAAGCCCTTGGGTATGGTGACGAAGCGGTGAATAAGGAATCTCCTAACTTGGTCAAACCCACGATCTCCTCTCTTGGCTTCCCGTCAAGTCTGAGAACGTGGGTCACTAAACCCTAGCGGTTACCCACAATCATGGGGCGCCCCCATAATCTCCGACATTCATGCAAAAGTGCTCTCAACCCTATTTCATCCACTATAAATAGGTTGGACGAGCAATGGATTATGGTATGCTCATTTCACACTCATCTCTTTACTTACACACACATATACAACCATAACTCATACTTACTCTCACGCCGGAGGTGGTTCGCAGGGTCCTACCCCTGCGTAATCACTTAACGTAGTGTTTCGTATTTCTTATTCTCAGGTGAAAGGCAAGTCTTGGCTGGAACATACACCCCTCATACATTTGATCATCATCGAAGCCTGGTAGTGCAATCTTTTGTACAATCAGCTTCAAAGTACAATGTTTTTATGCAGGAGGTTTTTAAAGTGAAAGTAAGAAACTCATAATTTTGTAGTTAATGTGTTTTTTAAAAGTAGTCAACACATTCAAAACAATCCATATATCAAAACACGGTATACACCTCATTTTTGTAAAGTAATAAATACATTATTCTCCCTCTCTCTCTCTACACGCTCCTTATCAAAATATTCACTTCCATAAATCAAAACACGCTCCGTAAAAAGAGAATTGGGGATTCTACTATACGAGATAGTTCCGGCAAACGATTCAAACTTCATCTACACATTTCAAATCATGCTATTCAAAAAATATCACAAAACACTTTTGGTTGGGTCCATATCTTTGATTCAAACAGTTTCAACATCCCCAAAAAGCCGATCTATGCCAGTGGGTGATTTCTATGTTGTCCACCAACATAATTGGTAAGTACCACATCTATTTTGATGTGTTTTGTTTTTTAATAATCAATTTTATTTTGTTTCGATTCATTTTTAATAGATTTTGCTTTGTTTAATTTTAATTGTTTAGAGGGCCAACAAGAGAAGTTGCACTTTCTCTAATTTTTTCTTTTTGTTTAGGTCGATGATTTAAGCAGGTTGGTTATAACATGGACACAATTGTATTTTATTTATTAAATCTTTTTAATTTGTTTAATAACTCGATTCTTTGGCAGGCTTTATATTGCATTTCCTCATGTTCGTCATAATCAACATTTTCATGGTCAACATATGATATATTTGTATCATAAGGACTGAAATTTTATTTTATCTGAATGTCATTGATTAGATAAGCAGTTCTAAGCATCCTCTAAAACTGCATATATTGCCTTTTGATTATACAAATAAGTTTTTTGTGGATCTGTGGTATTGCTTATTTAAAATACATGTGATCATTTAAGTGTGCAATTAATAGGTTCTAATGATAAGCTCAAAGTTGCTTTCTTAAACATCATATTTGAAAAGGCATACACAGTTTTAATAAGCTATCCCAAAGACCCAAATACTCCAATGCCAATGGAACGGAAATTCCGAGAGAAAAAAGCATAACTTAATGACTTTTTTGCTTTAACGTGGGAGCAGTGCAACCTGTTGTAGGTATCCAAAGAGTTTAAAACTTTGAAATACATTTAAATCTTGATATTTGTGTTGGTAGTTAGGCTTTAGATCATAATGGGAACTTGGTTTCTTTAAAAGACGATGATGCTTTCATTCATTTAATCCTGACATTCTCCTACTGTGATAGTATGGATTAAGATTTAACTAAAATAAGGGTGATAGTATGGATTAAGATTTAAGACTAATGTCTCCTACTGTGTTCAATATTGCATACTAATATCTCCTATTTGATTTTTGTAAAGGATTAAATAGCATTCAATGTATATGCGATAATTTCATACCATTTGATCGATTCAAAATCAAAACAATTCTGGATCAAAACATTCCGCGGTTCAAAAATCAAAACGAAATCCTTCGCAAATCATTCCACAATTTGATTTTTTGGGTTCATCAAACTAAAACAGGCAATGAACTTTATTTGCAGGTGTACGATGCCCTATCTCAAAGTCTCCATTTAGTTTCAATCGAAACATTACATCATTCGATTAGTAAGTATTCGCATCTATTAGTTTTTTTAGGGTTTTGCCATCCCCTGTATACAATTCTTTTTGCAGATATTTGCTGCAGGAATAGATGCTAATATGGTGGAGTTGATGGCTGCTGCAAGTGCCTCTGGAGTGGGAAACCAAAGCTCACTAGATTCTCGTACAATAGGAGTGTTAAACTGACCCAAAATAGGTAAAATGTCTGTTGTAAATGTTATTACTGAAGCACGGTAAATGAGGCATGTAACCGGAAGACTAATATAAGTGGTGGTATCACTAATTTGTTTGATCCTTGAGAAGATATTTGTTAAAGGATTGTATGCTAATATGATGGTGTCGATTGCTACTAATCGATACATTTTAGGGATTATAATATATGAGTATTTCGATCACTAAAAACCTGTTATTATTATTAGTATGAAATTCATGAGGAGTTTGGGTTTTCGGTAAGCTTTCATAAGTTTCTATTTCCTGTCGTCTTTAAAATCAGTTTTTAGCTACTCTATTATTCTTATGTGGGATTTTATCAATAATCTCATCAAACAATTAATTGCAATTTGCAGGCTTGCATATTTGCATGAAGCGTAAGAGTAATCGGACCATTTGGATATGTTTCAGATATGCAAACACTGGGCTTCTAAATCATGTATCAGTATATGTTCCAGTATCATGTATCATTGGATGAAGATCGTGTTAATGCTTCTTATATACTTAAAAATGTCAAAATGGGTATCATTGACACGATAAACTAACCAAGGTATATAGACTGGAAAAAGTACTCAAAACCAATGATGTGTTACATGCTTTTTTTAATCAGATAAACCATATTAAATATTAATCCCAAACACCCCCTTAATCGACAAACGGTTAACAAGGGTACCACTTGATCAATTGTGCAAATGTATTGCAGTTTGTAATATCAAATGGAAGCCGTATTGAGGAAGGTGTTGTTTATGCGGTGCAGGGAGAGGAGAAAGAGTGCAATCGAGAAGCTGCCATAAGGTTGAGATTGAGGAAACGGGTATCAATCGAGAAGCTTCCATAAAGGTATTTTAAAGGTTTGGTCAGATTCATTGGTTTTAAACAGGGTAGTGAATCAATCTAATACGGAGTAACATTCTAACATAAAAAAACATTGGTTAGTTTGCTCCAAAATGTCGAATTCGATATAAAAAAAGAGTTTGCATAGGCAGTATCATACTCCACCTCAATTGACACTTAAATGTTACATTGATTTGTAGGTATTTGGTGAGTCAAGGGTGTATAACACCATTGTGTGATTTCTTAATATGGCTTGACCGAAGGATTATGACCTTCTCTGTAGAAGGGCTTGAGAACATCCTTAAGATTGGTGAAGTGGAGAAGAACTTAAGAAACAATGGTGAAGTTAATTTCTATGCTCAGTTGATTGATGATGCCGAGGGGCTGGAAAGATTGAGAATTTGCACAGTCATGACAACAAATGAAATATACGAGAAGGCTTTTAAAATTCTTGAGACATATTGGTTGAAAGAAGAGATGAAGTTACATAACGGGTTTGATTGCAGTCGTTGATCGGTTTGAACCTCGAAGAAAACTTCTTAAGAGGTCTTTTGTGATAATATTTGTATTTTTTTCTACTTCCTGGAATTTGTTGTGGAGGTAGCAAAATGAACGGGTCAGGTGGGTAGGGTACTGGGTTCGGGTCAAAATGGGTAGTTCTTTAGTGTGAGTTTAGACTGGTCAAACTTGCCATCTCTACTACAATGTAGGAAATAATATTTAAATTTGCTTCTTTTGTTACAAAATGCATTATTAGTTGTTTGGGTGTATGGAAATTGTGTTTATTTGAGTATTTAGTGAGGTTTGGGAATGCTTACCTGCTTATGTTTTTTAAGCACAAATGAATCTAACAAAACACAATAAGTCAAAAGGATTGGCAATTCTGCTAATATAACAATTTAAGAAGTCGGACAACCAATAGTTGGCTCCAAAGACTGATGTTTTAACACTATGAGATTGATCTTCTAATAGTGTTAACATCTTGATATTGCAACCATTTTCAATTAAAAATATGGAGGGATCAGAAGAAGTATGTTATTTTGCTTTGTGTTCTTTAGTAGGAAAAATATGGGTGGAACTGAGAAGGAGTGAGGAGATAACTACACTGTGCAAGTGTTCTAAATGAAAGATAAAGAAAACTTACAAATTTACGAATTTACAGCTATGGCCTTCAAAAAGTGATGCCAAACATATAATCCAATTTCAATTTTAACGTACTTAAAAATATGACATTTGAATTGATCCATAAAAACTATCATTGTGTTTAAATCATAAAAAGTGTAATTCTATTAAAATCATAAAAATTATGACTTTTGAGTTTTTCCATGCCAAACATACATTTACACATGATTTGTTAAGATTTCATGAGTATATCCGTTGAATGCTTGCTCTAATTCATCAGGTGTTGACTCATTTTCTTTTTGGGAGTTGATTTGCACACTTTAAAATTTGATTGGCATATTCCAAGTACAAATCCAGTAAGCGTCATGTAATATATGTACCACTGTGTACCGCAATAAATGGAGTGCGCCAATAAAAAAAATTTGAGTGTGCAAATCATCTCTCCTTTTCCTAATTATTGAAACATGGACTTTCATTATTATTTGATTATGTTATAGTACTTGTGAAATCATGGAGATCTTGAAAGGAATGATTCATTAAAGAGTTAAAAGTGTGTCAATAAATTAACAAATAATAATGAACGCAAATAGGTTTCATTATTTTATGAATGTAATAATAAGTCATATGTGTATGATACGATACACAATTTGGTTTGTAACTATTAAAATAATAAACGTCCATTTATTGGCTTCTACAACTTCGAGCCATTCATAGACTCTTACTCCCAGATCATATTTCACTTCATTATTTGAAAATCTTCAAGATTTTATATTGAGCGTGTGATGATTGAAATCAAAGAGATTGGTTACTCTTACATTTTGGTGGTTTCCTTAGTGTGGTTAAACCGAAGAAATTAGGGTACTTGACCACACTTTCGAAATAACTATTTGTTGTAAACAATGATTTACGAATAATATTAATAAAGCTAATTAAATTGTAACCTGTGTTTAGATGTAAATGTTTCACTATCTTTTAGTCGTTGATACAATATTTGCAAGGAAATTGAGAATAAAGTGATCAGACATAAATGTTTTACTATCTTTTAGTCGTTGTGATGTAGGTTTTTGGGAAGATGGTGGCTCTAAAGGAAGGCTCCCGTACGAATTGCAGTGTAAATTTTCGTTAAAAATCATAACTTTTTTGCGTATGGTAATATCTCGAAAAATACAACAAACGTTATCTACATACTTCAAGGATTATGATCAATGTTCAAGAGGTATATACGATATACATATGACATGTTTTAAACCAACTCTATACTTTTTATATGCTATAATTAACGACTTTCTTTTACTTACACTTTTGTTTTTTTCTTTCTAAGGTGTTCATGGAATGGACTTTGGCTACTCAACTCATCAACGTTATCTACATACATTTATCTGTCAACACTATCAAAGGTGGAAAAGACGATAGATCAACGTTTATTATTTTCATAGTAAAAAACTAGATTGTTTATCCTTTATCGTATAGTTGGCAGATTTGTTATTCTTCCTTTCAATAATAATAGAACTTATTATTGATCAATATTGTTGTTCGTTGATTTATTTACGAACGTGTCTCCTAAATTTACAGTCGTTAGGTGTTTACGGAATGAATTTGGGCTACTTTTCCTATTCAAGACTATCTACATGTTGAAGAAGAGGATACATGCACGTTCTTTATTATTCTCTTAATGAAATTACGATACCTATTTACGTTTGTTATTGTTTCTTATTTTATTTGTGCACGCACTACCTAATGAATCATTTCTTCCAATGAACGTTGATGAGACCTCCACTTGCTCAATAAGTACTCAAAGCGATCTGGGAGCAATGTTAAAAAAGTGCAAGCTTATTATTTGGGACGAAGCGCCTATGACAAATAAGCTTTGTTTTGAGGCTTTAGATCGGTCTTTGAGAGACATACTTCGTAGGAGCCGGAATGACGCGTGTGATCAGCCTTTTGGAAACATGACGATGGTGTTTGGCGGTGATTTTAGGTGTTCTTCCTGTCATTCCAAAGGATCACGCCAAGACATTGTTGGTGCTTTTTGAAACAATCATACCTATGGGATTACGCAAAGTTCTTAAGCTAACCGCTAACATGAGGCTTACTGTTGGTTCACGACCGGAAGATGTTAGCGAGATAAGAGAATTTGCAGAATGGATATTGAATGTGGGAGACGACAAGCTTGGAGGACCAAACGAAGGAGAGGTTTCTATAGATGCGCCGGAAGATATTCTAATAGATACTGCTGATGACCCCATGACATCTATTATTGACTTTACTTATCCAAACATGTTGGATAACATACATGATCCGGCCTACTTCCAAGAAAAGGCGATTTTGGCACCCACAAATGAGTTAGTCGACACTATAAATGAACATTTGTTGGCCAAATTTCCGTGAGAAGAAATGGTCTACTTAAGTTGTGACAACGTGGATAAAAGTGAACGCTGTGTCATCATAGATTAGTCTATTTTCTCGCTGAATTTATAAATGGATTGAAGTTCTTAGGTGTTCCAAACCACGTGCTTGCTTTAAAAGTCGGGTGTCGATTATGTTGTTAAGAAACATAGACCAATCAAATGGTTTATGTAATGGTACAAGACTTCAAGTACTTAAATTAACAAGAACCTCTATTCAGCGCAGATCATTAACGGAACCAACTTCGGAAAAAGGTGATTATTCCAAGGTTGAGGATTACTCCGTACGATAAGCGTTTATTCTTAAGATTGTCGAAACAATATCCGATATCGTGATCTTTTGCCATGACAATCAACAAAAGCCAAGCGGCAATCGCTCTAAAGTTGGTTTGTACTTGCCCCGTCCCCTGTTCACACATGGACAACCTGACGCTGTCGTATCAAAAGTAAAAGCAAGCGGGTTTCAAGGTCGCCGCTTGTGATCGGGATGGTAATCTCTCCAAAACCACAACAAATGTCGTGTATAAAGAAGTACTTGAAGGTCTTTGAACAAGGTTCATGTTGTATCATGTATGTATCATCGGTGTAATCACGTTATATTATACTATGGTTCATTATTTTTAAAGACCCGTGGTTTGTTAGCAACTCAATTGATCATTAAAATCACACATCATTTTATGTTCGAGTCAATCTATTTTAGATTGGCAACGCGATGGTTGTAAATCGATTGTGACTCACACATATTTTAAATTTAACAAATTTATGTTATTACTTTATTATCATCTCATTTATCTATTTCTTTCAGTGTTGCAAAACAAGGCCGATTAATCGCCGATTAGGTGCTGCAAGGCCACCAACCTTTCCGATTTATGTAAATCGGTCAACCGTGGTCAATGATGGTTAATGGTGGTCAAACTTGTCAAAAACCTTCATATCTTGCCGAAAATACTTAAAACTACCCATAAAATTGTTTGAATAACTTATGGTCATTGTTTATATCTATTACAAGATGCTTTTCAAGAAACATATTGCCGATAATACATAAACTTGTCGAAAATACCTAAAACTTGCCGAAAATACTAAAAACTTGTCGGAAATGCTAATCCGATTAATCACCGAGTAATCCCGCCTAGACCGATTACAAGCTACAGGCATATGCACTGCGATTCCGGCTTATTTGGAGACTTGTGGCTGGGTATGCACTGCGATTCGAATTTGAAACAATGAACAATGAGGCAGAGTATGAGGCTCTGCTCGTTGGCCTCAGGATAGCCGAAAATTTGAAGATCAAAGCCCTGTCAATATTTGTGGACTAACAACTAGTCGCAAACTAGGTCACGGACTCATTCGAAGCACGACAACTTGTGATCAAGCAGTACTTGGAAAAAACAAAGGAGGACCTAGAAGGATTTGAGACGTATACACTAGAGCATGTCCGGAGAAACCAAACAAAAAAGCTGATGCACTGAGCAAATTGGCTTCAATGACTTTCGTGCATCCATGAAGGAAGTTTTAGTAGAGGTCTTACGAGCCCGCACGGAGGTTTTCAATGTTATCGTAGAAAAGGCAAAAGCGGATGACACATGATGGTGTACTTATTTCACGCCCTTGAGCCTAGCCTCGAGACATGATTAATTCCGATTTGGAACAGTGCGTTGGCGTAAAGTCCATTGGGATATCGTCCGCCAATACATCAGCTTCCAAGTCATAGAGCCTGGATCTCTGAGGAGTACCAACCTCCGAGGACATCTACGCTCTAGCACTAAAAGACAAACGAGATATTCTCATGGACCTTACCAGCGTACAGTTGTCAATTACCGAAAAAATGGCAGACAACAACACGATCTCGGAACTTCCTCAGTGGGTGTAGAGAATATGGTCCCTCTCGACCAATGGATTTTTCCTATAAATGGCCGGCTCATTCAATCATTTATGGTATGTCATTTACTACATACTGTTTGGACTCACCAAGTGATGTAATTTGCCAAGTTTAAGGTATTTTACTCTAAAAATTAAGAGCCTTGATATATGGACCTAATTAAATGGTGACATATCGCATAAATGACTTGTACAGTTGAAGTCATTTATGCGGTAAGTCACCTTTTAGGTCTATTTAAAAAAAATTAAATGTGTAATAAAACAAAAGTTGAGATTGATTAATGATGGAAATGGGATGGACCGGGCTGGGCTAGAAGATAGTTTCAACAAGAGTCCGTTCTGGCTTGGCTTGTTCCCCACTCAAAAATATCAACTTTTTGTTTGTTTGTTTAAATTTACTTACCATAATAAACAAACCTGTTGGCAAATTTCGGACATTCTTCACTTTCCACTCCACTCGCTCTGCCTGCATTCCATTCCAGTGGTATATATTTCCATTTTTTTTTTCTTTTTTTTTTTTTGGTATTATTAATATCTAAATGTGTTTTCATGTCTTTATTATGTTAGTGTTAATTCGAGTAAAATGCACGGTCCTTGTGTATGTATACATTTATTATTATGTTAGATTGAATAAAATACACTAACTAGTTGCTGCTGTGTTTATTATGGGGGTGTTTGTTTCGGCGACTTATTTGGTTTTTGGCTTATTATGGGGGTGTTTGTTTCATGACTTATTTGGCTTATTATGTTTCATAAGCTCACTTATTATGGTGTTGTTTTGGCTTATATAAGTTTATTAGGTCATAACAAACTTATATAAGTTTCAAAATAAGCCACAAAAAAGTAAGCTTATGAAGCATAATAAGCCATGAGCCCACGCCGAAACAAACACCCCCGCCCTATGTTGAAATTCAGATTATTAATTTTTCTTAATACTACATTATGTGATGTGTTTATTATGTTAAAGTTGGAGACTAAGGGGGTGTTTGTTTAAGCTTATATATGGACTGACTAATGAGCTTATTTGATTTCGACTTATATTATAAGCTCAATATTCGGCTTATTTGGAGACTTGTGGCTGGGCTTATATAAATTTATTATGATATAATAACCTTATATAAGCCCACAAGTCTCCAAATAAGCCGGAATATTGAGCTATATGATATAACCGAAAAACAAATAAGCTACATATAACTTAAACCCTTAATTTTGCTGTTTATTATATGTTAATATGTTGAAGATTTTACGCTTAGACACCTCACCTCGTTTTGGTTGGTTAGATAAGTGTTTTTAGATTGTTTCGCTTAGTAGAAATTAATGATTTAGCGGTTTGTTGGTTCAGATAAAGGGTGTTTGGTCGTCCTTAGGGGTAGAGCCAACGCAGATGGAACTTAGATGCAATTGGTGTGTTTCGGTACCAAGATGCATGGTCTAGCTTTGATAGTTTTAGCTTCTGTCTAAAAATATTTCCTGTTTTGTGTGACAGTTACAGGCAGTGTTTGATTGTTGTATGTTGTGTTTGTAACTCATGTACATATGCTCTTTGTTCTCAATATGACAGATATATTTTGCCTTTTTCAAATGCCGAAATTGTTTCACTTTGAAGAAATTAGAAATATAGCGCGCCCTTGGTTCAGAGAAAGGGTGGTGGTGTCTTTGGTCGGGGATTAGAACTCCTAGGGTTATTGCTTAATATGTGTTTGGTTGGGCGAAAATTGGAAATTAGTTGCTAAATATGTGTTTGG
The DNA here is from genome assembly GCA_022545495.1 of Chrysanthemum lavandulifolium. Taxonomy (NCBI): domain Eukaryota; kingdom Viridiplantae; phylum Streptophyta; class Magnoliopsida; order Asterales; family Asteraceae; genus Chrysanthemum; species Chrysanthemum lavandulifolium. Next base: position 304,143,036 of record CM040238.1, on the reverse strand, counting down.
TAAGTGAGATTTGATTGATGAAAAAATGATACTGATATAAATCTTCTCTTTATTTCAGTCACTGGAAATGGAGATGGATATGCAAATTGAAGATGCCAGCAATATAGGAGCATTTAACATACTTCCAGAGGAGATTACAGAGCAAATCCTTTCAAGATTACGGTTAACCCAGTTAGGGCAAATGCGAAGCATCAGCACCGGTTGAATCGTATGATTTCTGGCGATTTATTTCAAATGTGTTTAATGGCAGGGCTGAGAGCTTGAGCGATATTGTCTTCTTTGCCCACGGAAACCGTGTGAACGGTGCAACCGTTTGGTGTCCTTTGGGGTATAAGGGATGATGTGGACAACAGGGAAATCACCATTCCCCTTCGTCCCATCATGATGAATCATGTGAATGAAGGGGAGGAAATACATCTTGTGGCTTCATATGGCATACTTTTCTTGTTTAAGGTTTTATCCAAGGATGCAAAATCCATCAGGATTCTACTACTTGTTAACATCTTGAGTTCAACCGCCACCCAGATACCCAAACCTGATGAGTTACATTTCATGAATGGTACTTCTCATGTAACTATGGTGCCCTACTGCCCTAATTCGACATTTTTAGGCTTTCGTATTCTCTATGTTCAGGTCAACCACATGAACCAACCCTTCTTTTCGGTTTTTACATCACAGCGGAATGTTTGGGAAGTTGTTTCTCTGTCCGCCACTCTCATCCCTAATGGTCAGCCACTGCACAGAAACGATGATGGTCGTGTTATGACGTTGTTGCTTAACCAGAATCTGATGACCGTTCTATCTTTCCAAACCAGCCGCAATGAACTTGTTTACCAAAACCATGAGCTCACTGACGTCTTCAACAACGTTCTCGAGGGTCATCCACCCCCCCCACCTTTCCCCGGCTTCGAACCATTAGACGGGGTTTACTTTCGACTCATATCCGGTGGCTTTGCTGCATTCGTGGCCAGGTCTGCCAGCACTGAACCAGGCAGAGAGGACCTCGCTCACCTTCAGATGTTGCTGGTTGTCCGTATGAATCCTGAACTCAATGCCTTCGAGTTTGTTGGGAGGCTGCCTCCCGGCTATATGTCAGAATACTATGACATTAGTCGCGTTCATGACATCCAAGTCCAGCAGACCCTTCACTACATCAATATCGGCATGGTCATCTACACCGAAAGATTGGGATGGGGCATCACTCATTACCGTTGTGATTTGCAAGAGCCACAGTACCATTGGAATGTCCGGGAGTCCATTTTTGGGGACGAAAATAGCGTGTACAGTCTCGGTCTCCCTTTCTTCAACTTCACTCACACCATTGCTTAATGGGTACCCATCTTCCCTACCCACCTTTTATATTGTGCATTATTTTCTGCTTCTTATTATACGCACTCTCTTTTATAAATTGCAAACCTGCGCTATTTGTGAACTTTAAATTGTGCTGAAACATCTGCATCTCACCTTTTTTTTTTGGTTTGTCAATACATTAGCTATCTTGCTGACCGACCGATACTCACTAAAAGTCATAGATATATGATCTGCACTTTACATTGAACTCTTTTTCTTGATAATATGAGCAAGTTATATCACACTAGCTAGATGTGAAAAAAGAGACAATTTCGACTTCAAGTTTTCATTCATATTGTATAATATGTCAATAAGTGTGCTTCACAGGTACAGAATGAAGTTGTTAAATTACTTTGTAGTGACTATAAAATGTCAATATTATACTAACAAACTCGGTAAGGATTTTTATGCGCTTCCCATAGTGCTGCTATTAGACATATTTAACATAATTCAGTACGTTGTTGAGCTGGCTTTTTATCCAAAACTAGTTAATTGGAGCAGACTAAGAGTGTAAACCTTTGTTTAGTAGAGGTGGCAAAATGGGTGGGTCAAACTGGTTGAGTTTGATAAATGCTTGTTCTACCACACTCCATTAAGGTTGGAGAGCTTGTAATGCCACCTCTTCAAGGTTGCAACTTTTATGGGTCATCGTGCTTTGACACCTAATAAATACTGTGAGATAATAAACGCCCTGATTGACACGAGATTTGAAACCTTTTGGTCCATTATTACAGAAATGGGCATCTTTTCAAAATCTGCCTGATGCTCTAACAAATTTGAGCAAGGTTGTGTTTTATAATTGCCGGCCCTTAGTCATATTGAATTAGTTTGTCAGAGCTCGAACAAATATGAATATAGTTTACGGAGTTTGTTACTCTGTTATGTCACATTCCGTAAATCAGTCCATCATGGCATTAAGTCGTTAACCGCCTGTTACAGCCTAATCTGGTTGCTAATGACTACTTCTCAAAGATGCATTCAGTATGCTATGTGTGATAAGGGAAGCTAAATTGAGTATGCTTTGATGGATCAATTTACGGAATTTTAGCAATCACAGGCTCACAGCTTAGAAAGTAACAAGAACCAACTAATATCAGCTGAAAAATCAATCACAGCTTGAAGGATAACAAGGACCCACGATTTCATATTTATAAATTGTAACATTAAAATAAGAATCATAGGCCAATAGGACATGCGATTTGTGTGAGGAAATGACCTCAATGTAGTTCTTGTTAACAAAAAGAGGTACTTGTCCACTACATACCCCTTTGGAGAAAAACAGGGAATTTGCTAAGCATCTTTTGATCTAGAATGACATATGCGTGTGATATACGTTACATACATATAACATGTTATCTTTTACTGTAATAGGCAACCACTTGGATTCTTATAGCATATCGTTACGGTTTTGTTCATCATTTAAGTATTATATATATATAACATTTCCTAAATTGCCCTTAAAATGGTATTTAGAAGTTTTCCAGTTATCTTAAAGTCTGAAATCTGAATGTATTTTGACTTATTATGCCATTTTTCTTTCAGGTACCGTTCCACCTGTAGACCTGCACATCCTAGCGAGAAGCGTTACTTAGAAACTAATATCACAAGGTTATTAACTAGTTAGTACGAGATTAGTATTCAAAACCTACGGTTTCCTTTTTTGAAATGTTGGACTTGAAGTAATGATATGCATATATCTAACATATGCTGATATGCTACCTCAAAAGCATTGTTACTCAGTTTCTGAAATCAACATATTATCAGTTTTGTTCTAAATGCCTTTTATAGTCATATGCGTGATACAAAATCTCTGATGCCCAACATGTGCGTCATATGTGTGAAACAAAACCTGTGATACACTACGTGGGCTCCTGCTTGGATAATTGACACATTTTGGAAAGAAACGATTAATCATGTCGTCTTTAACCCGGGTTTGGGGGGTTTATAATAAGGTAAACCCGATCCTTTAGCGGTTTGGCCAATATGTAGATAATATGTAGGTAGGTTTTAACAATTAAGATCAAAGGTTTTGACCTCTAACATCTTTTAGCTGACTTTAATTCAATGGCAATGAAAGCGGATAAGGTCTCCTTTTGCCTATCAGAAGTCAACATGGAAATGGTCTATTACTTTTATTATGTTGGGCATGTGTGACACAGAAATCTGTTAACTTCATCCTTTGGGTAGAAAAGTATTCTGCTTTCAAGTCATAGGCCTACCTGGGTACCAGGATAGATGTTATAGTGAATAGGCCTGTGTCAAGCAAACATCAATTGTCGAGTTTAATTGGCCTAACTGGGCTTGTCCAAGTGATTGAGGTTCTAACTAGAGGCCGTGAGTTCTAGTCATACTTGGGTATTACTATTATCCTTGAATTACTAAGACTGCGGAAATGAGTAGGTGGCAAAAGGTCAGCTACTTGTCTGTGGTTTCTGAAATATTCTGAAAGAAATTACAGAAGTTCTAGTGTAATTAGTGTCTTTTTCCATCATTCAAGACTCAACTTAAACATGCATGCAATTCAAGTTCTTACATCCATCTTCGTATCCAAAAAGAGGAGGTGGTAAAATGGGCGGTTGGGTAACGGGTTACTGCGAATTTTACACTGGTCACAGCGAGATGGGTTAATTCGGAACACATTTTGTCCAAATTTGTGGAGGTGGTAAATGTTTAGTGTGCCATATGTGATTACGATTTTTGTTTGATATTTCAATAATTATGGTATCTTTTATAATAAAGTTAGGAGCTTTTTATGCAAGAAAACACTTGGTGTAACTTCAGCTCTGCAAAACTAACCAAGAGTTGGAGAAATCTGAGGCAATGTGCTTGTCAGAAGGTTACTAGGTTTTGTGTTACATAGTTTTACTGGTCCACTGAAATGCCTATAAAGAGATAAGTCTTCTGAACAGTTTTTCGGAATAGATGATAGAATCGCCTTTGGCATATCGTCTAGAACTTATTCTTGCTGTAGCTATGTGTTCAGAACTTGGCATCTGTGCTAACCGCCAACCCACCTTAACAATGGGTCGAAATCTAGCATTTTAGGAGAGCTGAAGATTGAGTTTAATTACCATGACAAAAGCTGTAACAACACTATGGACGGCTAGATTGGTCATGTTTCTAATTAGATTAGAAGTGAACCCGATGGTGAACAACAGATAGAAACCTCCTCCTTGGATTTACTGCGTGCAAGTTTCTTTAGCTGACTGCTGTTAAGCGTCACAACTCACAATTATACATAGCGTATCCCAGCCAAATACTTCTATCCTCAAAACTTTCAGTAATACATCGGATCCATGTATCATCTGAGGGTTTATAATGAGTGGCTATCCAGTAGTAGAATCAGCCTGAACTGCAAAAAAGCATTAAACTGTAATAATCCAAACTGGTTAGTCTAGCAAGATTTTGTCCGTCGACAAACATTTATCCCAAACCGATTGGGGACAGACTTAGCTAAAACTAAGTCCTATGTTAGTGGTTGGTTAAACCAGTTGGGTAATGTCGTTAGAATGGGTTGGGTCAAAGGTATCTTCTGGTATGGGTAGAAATGGCTTGTATTCGTCCAAATACCTTTTGTCCAAAAAGTATATAATATATTCCGTAGTACATAAGTTGTTTTTGCAGTATGATAAGGAAAATTTACATCAGTTCAGTAATCTTCTAGTTTTTTGATATTTTGATTTAGGAGGTCTTGTGCATAAAAATGCACTGCGTGTCCCATTTGACCCGCTTAACCCGCTTTCATATAACCGTTTTGACTTCACCAGTTTAGTGGAAATTGCCAGCTCTAGTGTTTTAGTATCAAAGATGATTGAATAGGTTAAGTAGAGGGAGTACTAGTACATATATGTGGTCCGTACCTTGAGAAGAGCTCACTTACATACCTTAGCCGCCATAGCCTTAGCAGATTAAGAAAGTCAAAGACTTTCCAAGTGTGCAGCTTTCGAGTAAGAGTCGGTATATTGAGATGGAGGGTTGATGCCATATCCATCGGAAACATCATATGAGTGACGACTAGTGCATGTTTTGAAATCTTTTAATGGTTCTGTAAATGATTTGTTACGATACCTTGTGGCCATGTTGTTATGAAAGTCAACAAGTAGATATATTGACTTATCAAAGTTCACGCCACGAAGAATGTTAGGAAGTCCACGGCCAAATCGACATTAGGAGAGAGAAAGCCAGTAGCCACTTCCTCGAAAGCTAACTCATGGGGTGGGGGTCCACGCTGACTAGATTAAACGTAAAGATGACAAAACAGGGTTTTTTCCTATATGTGTTGTTCTGATAGATTTTAGAATAGAACATAACCAAATAGTTATCAACATAGTAACCAGCTTTGCCAATTTCTCAAACCTTAAACTTATTCAAGTCAAACATTGTCAAAACTTCATACATGTATTCAGATCAAATCTGTATGGATATGGATATAAAGTGAATACTGCATACTGCCCACTTGAATAAGGCAATATGTATTGTCGTTTATTAATGTTATCAAATATGGAACCCAATTAGTTAGATTTATATCCATTCTAACTATTCAAATTTGGGTGCCCACTTGGATAATTGACACATTTAGGACAGAAATGATTGATCATGTCGTCTTTAACCCAGGTTTTGTTGGTGTATAATAAGGTTAACCTGCTCCTTTAGCGGTTTGGCCAATATGTAGATAATATGCAGGTAGGTTTTAACATTTAAGATCGAAGGTTTTGACCTGTGACTTTAGTCCAATGGCGATGAAAACTATAAGGTCTCCTTTTGCCTATCAGAAGTCAACATGAGAATGGGCTATTACTTTTATTATCTTGGGCATGTGTGACATAGAAATTTGTTGGTTTAGAGTAACTTCATCCTTGGATAGATAAGTATTCTGCTTTCAAGTCATAGGCCTAACCGGGTACCACGATAGATGTTATAGTGAATAGGTCTCTGTCAAGTAAACATCAATTATCGAGTTTACTTGGCCTAACTGGGCTTGTACAAGCGATTAAGGTTCTAACTAGAGGCCGTGAGTTCTAGTCATACTTACATGGTGAATGTTTTGGATTACTAAGTTTGCTAGACGCGATTATAACAGTTTGGCTGGTTGGGTTTAAAGCCTCATTTGTTGTTTTTGTTATCGTTATAATGATTCGTTGTTTCGTAATCGCTCGGGTAGCATTGTAGCCCGTGTTAGATGTAGAAACACTAATTATGCTTGAAACTACTGATAGTATTTGCTTAACTTTTACAAAGACGAATTGATGGATCGCTCACAACCATTCACCATGTTGGTAAGATGGTGATATGTTAAAACACTTTGGCGATTAGCATTTGGGTAAAAGCCAGAAAATAACAACCTACTTTAAAAAATGTACCGACTTAAAACACTTACTTTTTTATTATCAAATATACTAACGTACTTTCAAATTTTATTTCGACTTGAAACACTTTATATACCGTTAGTCATCATGTGGCAACGTTAGTCCATTTAGTTAACGAACGTTTGCAAAGTTAGTCCTTTTATACTAACGGTTGTTTTAACTTAACTAAAAATATGGTTTTTTTACGCTTACACGCTTTTATACTTATTCATCCGCTTTATATGTTTTGCCCGCTTTCATCGCTTTGTTTGTTTTACACGAATTCGCCCATTTTTACGCCGTCCGCTTATACATGTTTTCGCTCGCTTTTGCACGTTGTCGCTCGCTTTTTACGTGTTCGCCCTTTTTACGATTTATTCCGCTTTTACGTTTCGCTCGTTTACACGTTTTCATTTGTTTTAACACGCCAGTGTTCCACCTTTACACGCCGTCCGGTTTTACACGCCGTCCGGCTTAAACGTTTTGATCCGCTTTTCACATTTTCGTCCGTTTTACACGCGTTTTGACGTTTTACACGCCGCTCGCTTTATTAAGTTTTCGTTCGCTTTTGCACGCTTTCATCCGTTTTACACGCCATCCATTTTACACGCCATCCATTTTACACATTTTCGCTCGGTTTTACACGGTTTGATCCCTTTTTTTGCATGCTTTTGTCCGTTTTACACGATTTTGTTTGCTTTTTTATGTTGTTGTACGTTTTTATACGTTGTGATCCGTTTTTACATGTGTAAAAACGTTGTAAAAACTAACGAAATGTAAAAAAATGGATAAAATCGTGTAAAAACGGCCAAAACGTGTAAAACCGGACAAAACGTGCAAGAATGAATGACCACTGTAAAAATGGACGAAAACGTGTAGAAACAGATCAAAACGTAAAAAACTAATGAAAACGTAAAAAAAGTGGATGAAAACGTGTAAAAACGAACAAAAACGTGTAAAAACGGACAAAAACGTGTAAAAGCGGATCAAACCGTGTAAAACCGGACGAAAACGACGAAACGTAAAATAATAGGTGAAAACGTGTAAAAACGGACAAAACGTATAAAAACAGACATAAACGTGTAAAATTTAATCAAAACGTGTAAAATCCGACGAACACGTGTAAAAACAAACGAAAAACGTGTTAAAACAAATGAAAGCGTGTAAAAATGGACGAAAACGTGTAAAAACGAATGAAAACGTAAAAAAAACGAAAACGTGGTAAAATGGACAAAAACATATAAAAACGGACGAAACGTGTAAAAAAAGGACGAAAACATGTAAAAACGGATCAAACGTCTTACAACAAACGAAAATGAGTAAAAATGAACGAAAAGGTGTAAAAACGTAAAAAAAACGGACGAAATCGTGTGAAAACGAACACAAATTTGTAAATTGGACGAAAACGTGCAAAACGAATGAAAACATGTAAAAACGGATGAAAACGTAGAAAACGGATGGATTTGTGTAAAACGAACAAAAATGTGTAAAACTCAGAGAGAGAGTCTAGCAACCGAGAAAGCAACAAAAGCTTTTGAGGTGCCTCTGAAGATGGTCAACAACAAACGCTTTTGGGACACGTTCAAATATTGTCATTTTCATGAAGACCATGGGCATGAGACAAATCACTGCCGGGAACTACGACACCAAATAGAAGAAGCTGTGAAATCAGGGCAGCTCATCCATCTGGTAAAAGGAATAAAGAAAGGAAAAGCCAAAATATCATACACCCAACTGGGTGAATGTAGGAAAGGAGATAAGGAAGGAACAGCTACGAAAACCCCAATCCTCATGATCCGTAAGGGAGAAGGGAGTGTTAATACAAATAAATCATAAAAACATTTATTTATATTTTACGATCTTCTAATACTTTGTCGATAACAAACGTAAAATCATTTTAACAAAATAAATAAAATACGTAAAAGCTTTGAGCCAATAGTTTACTAACACACTTTTACTAAACATATCAAAATCATCAAAAATGTTTAGTTAAATAAGTTATATAAAACCAAAGACATTTTTATAAAACACTTACAAGTAATATTGTTTACTTACATTTTATAAAAATGGTTACAAGTAATATTGTTTACTTACATTTTATAAAAATGTATTTGTTCTTTGTATATGTTGTAATGGGTAAATAATAGGTAAAAACCAAAGTCCATAACCCATGACCCAAGACCCACAATCCATTAACTAGGTACAATGAATCTTGTTGGGTAAGAACCAAAGTCCATAACCCATACCCATGGAACATGACCCATAACTCATGACCCATTGCATGACATCATGCATGAAGTCATGTTGGATATTATCCATGATTAATGACCCAAAGACCATGACCCATGACCCAAGATCCATAACCCATTGACTAGGTACATTGTATCTTGTTAGGTATCCATGATCCAAAGTCCATGACCCATGGTCCATAACCCATAACCCGGTTTGCAACCCAAAATCCGGAATGCGTAGTTATCTATGAGCACTGCTTCCTCAAGCTCAACCTTTCAATCCGATCTCGAATGATGGATTCCAAGACACCTCTCATGGGTTTCTCGGGAGAGACTTCACGGCCCTTGGGAGAAGAACCTCTTGAAATAACAGTTTGGGATACCCCTTTTACAAGGAAGAAAGTCCTCGATTTTGACAACTTTTTGTTAGGAAGGACAAAAATGCAGAAGATGGGGATGGTTGTATCCACAATTCTTGCATCATTCAAGTTCAACACTCCGTATGGCACGGAACTGTACTGTTTAGTTTGTTAATACAAATAAGCCGTAAAAACGTTTATTTATATTTTACGATCTTCTAATGTCTTGCCGATAACAAACATAAAATCATTTTAACGAAACAAATAAAATACGTAAATGGTTTAAGCCAATAGTTTACTAACACACTTGCATTTTTATATAAAACACTAAACAAATAATAGTGTTTACATCTTATATAATTACATATGTATAACAACTAGTGTTTACATAATATGGAAATGTATATATTGTAATGGGTAATGTAATGGTTAAAAATCTAAGTACTTGACCCATTGACTAGATACATTGAATATAGTTGGGTAAAACCCAAAGTCCATAACCCATGACCCATTGTATGACATCATGCATAAAGTCATGTTGGGTATTATCTATGGAACATGACCCATGACCCATGATACAATGTCTAGATACATTGCATCTTGTATAACCCATGGTTCATAACCCATAACCCATGACCCGGTTTGCAACCTAAAATCCGGACTTATGCTAACCCACCACGGATCCCTTGATTAGACTAGCGGATCCTCGTGATCCGTGGGAACCAGGAACAAGAGAGAATATTGCCTATAAATAGTGAGCCATTTCTCTTGCAACTCATCCCTTTACACATACTCTCTTAGTATTGTAAACTTTCTAACCTCGATCCAAAGGATCTTTCTATGTAGTTTTGTGTTTGTGTGATTCTCTAGGTTCCTCTTAAAGGTGAGATCACCACCTCTTGAAGTCGAGCAAGCTCAAGTTCATGGGTTGCCGAGCTTCGTCATCATCAAGACTATTGAAGTTATCTTGTTGATAGTTCTTTCCTCCCTCCTTAGAAGTGTTGTGGTGAAGGCATTAGTGAAAGGTGCCGAAGGTCCGTGTCGAAGGCATTAGTGAAAGGTGCCGAAGGTCCGTGTCGAAGGCATTAGTGAAAGGTGCCAAAGGTCCGTGTCGAAGGCATTAGTGAAATGTGCTGAAGGATCATGTCAAAGGCATTAGTGAAAGGTGCCAAGGGTGTACATTCGATATGGTGCATCGATGTACAACATAGTTTGGGTTAAAGGATATTGATATCCTTGATGATGTAATAAGGAGTTGGTCTCCTTTGGGATAGTTGTGTAGTGTTGGGTAGTAGTTCCTCCTTTGTAATGGAACTCGGTATCTACCTTGTACCGGATAAAGTGTAGGCGCCGTTGTGTTAGGTTTGGTTCTACCTCGTGGAAGAACCCGTATCTAGCCTTCTAAAGGTGAAGAACGGTGATCACCGTCCCATGCATCCTAAGGATGCCAACCGACCCTCCCCAAGGACCGCCCCTGTAATGAGCACCGTCCCAATGACCGCATTTATCAAGAGGTGGGCTTGAACCCTCGCCATTTTCTCCAATAGGTCTCTCGTTGACCAGTCAATCTGAACATTTGCGGTGGGGGGATGGTACCAATTGAAAGCTTTTAGGCCAATGGAGAGATTCGAACCCCGGTCTATTGACACAAGGTTAGAAGCTCTTACCATTGGACTAAGGCCCATTGGTACCCGGTAACTAGCCTTATAACGGATAAAGTGTAGGCGATGTTGTGATAGGTTTGGTTCTACCTTGTGGAAGAACCCGGTGTCTAGCCTTGTACCGGATAAAGAGTAGGCGGCGTTATGAAGGCTTTTCCGCCACATTAAGGAGCTTGTGTTGTGTAGTGCTTACGAACTCTCGAGTAGGTGAGTCGGGGAGTGGAGTAGGGCAAGGAAGGTGTCCTTATAGCCGAACCATTATAAATACTCGTGTCGTGGTTTTGTGTTTGATAAGGATTTAAAACGTACGCTTTTTGGGGGTCATTTAAGCCTTATTTCGACACATTTTATATCTGTCACTGCATAATTTTGTTTCTTTTCAATTTTTAGGTCTTTTGGAAGCAAAATGCTGGAATGAAGCACATTTGGACGAAAAAGAGCAAATACATGAAGAAAATGGCGAAGTCAAGATCGAAGCCATTCAAGACCGACACAGAACTCGACGCGCCCCATCCAAAGTGGCGAAGCCGCCCTCTATGAAGACTTGATCAAAACATGCACGCAATGGCTCAAATGAAATTTCTGGTCATATAACCCGACCTGTCACGCTTTAAATACGGAGGGCGCCACTCACAATTTTCACCCGCACGCCCGGATCTAGAATCATGACGACGCCTCAACTAAAGATCGACGCGCCACAACTCTAAAGTGACGCCGTCCCATCGATGACTTGGCCCAAACAAAACCCTAATGATTTGCGACCGACGGCGACCCATTCAAAAGGTGACGCCGTCAGCGATTGTAAATCTATATATAAAATTCAATTTTCTCGTATTTTAAGAGGTAGATTTTTGAGAGCAAACTCTAACTCAGCTTGTAGTCCGACTTGGACAAGATTCTAGGTCCTCACCCTATTTTACACATCAAGATACGTCTGTTAATCCAATTTATCATTATGTCTACCCCATATTCGATTGATTGTGTATATGCTTGCTTGTCTATCATGTCTAGCTAAATTACTGTGTGTTTGCTTAGATCTATGAAACCTAGTTATTGATTATTGTTAGGTTGTTTCTTGTCTTAATTGAAATTGGCTTAGGAGTGCAACTAGGCTATCGTTGTGTTTAATGCTTGAGTATGCTTAATGATGATATGGTTCATGGATTAAATAGATTAGGCTTGCCGATTTCGCGAATCATATATGAGAGATAACCTCAAAGAACTAGGAAACACACACGCCCTACGACCTTTAGGAATACAACGCGCTAAGATAAAGGACGTGACAACTCAACCAACCAATAGAAGATAACTAGGGAGTAATAGCATCTAAGTGAACACATCTTTAATCATCATACGAGTACACCTCAATTAGATATAGCTATCCGTAGTAATTAGATAATTAGTAGAAGTAGAGTAATCGGTAGAAGTACCACCCCCAACCAATTGCCCCGAGATATTTACTTTAGCTTTTTAAAAAACCAAAAAAAATATAAAAAAAAGAATCATCCTCAACCCCACCTTCTCGTCATATATTTCTAGCATTCCTATTCCCTTAGAGAACGATATCAATCCCCGAGGCTTACCCCATGCTACACTACAACGATTAGGTTCACTGCCTAGGAGGTTGACAAACTTGCTCGTAGAAAATGAAGTTTCCTTGACCTCGAACGCGCCTTCCGCGCGCATCATGTTTTTGGCGCCGCTGCTGGGGAATAGAATAGCTAGTTAGATCTCTATCTCGTTTAGGTTCCCTTGCTTGATTCCTATCAAGTAAGATTTTTTCTTATTTTCATTAGCTTCCTTGTAGTCTATCCCCCTTCTTCGTGTTTTTGTTTGTAACCTTGTCACTTATCACTGTTGGGAATTATATTTTGTAATGGTTAAGTCTAGTTAAGTCTGGTAGCAGTAATAGTTAAGTCTGGTAGATCAGACTTAAGCCTGTTTTAATTAAGTCTACCAGTACTAAAGATGTTAAGTCTGGCAGAACAAAGTGTCGTTGGTTAAGTCTATTTATGTTCAAAACAGAATAATTGTTAGAGTTATATTAGGAACAAATATGAACGTGTAGAGATATCTTAGGAGAAGATATCTTTACCCTTCTACAAGTTTGTTAGAAAATTAGGGTTTCCTTGGTGTATAAAAGGATCCCTAAGGTGTTAGGTTAATGTACATTTTTCAGTGAGCATTAATCTTTGAGCAAGTCAATAGAATTTACGAAGTTAGTAATTCTTGTGTTCTTCATACTTGTGTGTTAAGATTCCGCATTAACACAGTAAGCAATTACAAAGAGTTCTTTATATAGTAAATTGAATTTATTCAAGTTTACTATTAGTCATTCAAGGCTACTCAAATCCATAAATTTTTGGGCCTACAAGTGGTATCAGAGACTGTTGAAGGACTCTGATTTGAAGAAACAAAACATACCCAAAACTCTCACCTTATCTAACTGTTAAAACCCTTAAGAATGTCTCTTCATGACAACTTCTTAAATCATCACAGTGATGAAGAGGCCTCTGAGCAGAAACATCAACAACTTCCTGCATCAACAATCTCCAACCTCAAACTTCCTATTCTGAAAAAGGAAGAGTATGATATATAGGCATTGGAGATGGAACAATATCTGAACTATGTAGATGATAAGGTCTGGAAAGTGATCCAGAGTGGGAATTCAAAGAACAGAATTTCCAAAGGCAAAAATGGCACAGTTAGGATTCTTCCACTGGTCATAGCTGTAGAAATACTTGCTGAGAAGAAAGAAAAGAAGGCAAAAACTCTCCTAAAGATGGCCATACCAAAGGAACATCTCAGAAGGTTCCACAATTTAGATGATGCTAAGGAGATATGGGAGACTATCAGGACAAGATTTGGAGGATACGCCAACTCAAAGGCTAATGCATACAACTCAAAGAAAATGCAAAAGGTTGTTTATAAACAACAGGTTAAGGCATTTACCATTAGGAGTTCTGAAGACATAGAGAAAGGCCATGACAGGTTCCAACAATCTGATATGATAAACTGGGTTGAGAAGGAAGACATGAATCAGACAGGATTGCTAAATTTAGAAGCTGGTGTGATAAACTGGGGAGAGCATTCCACAGAAGAGACATAAGTCAAGCATGCTCTCATGGCCATAAGCTCCAGCAATGAGGTAACTCTATGTTCAAAAATATGTACTGATTCATACAACAAATTACAGTCCCTTTATGATGAACAGATGGGTCAAATGGGGGATCTAGAAGTTAAATTACTTGCTTATGAGAATGCTGTTAAAACATTAGAAAAACAAGTAAATAATCTTCAAAAACAAAATGCTTCTCTAAATGAAAAGATTACCTTCCAAGGTAATGAAATTTTTGAAAAGGATGAGAAGCTTAGAAGATATAGGAGAATAGGAATGAAGGCAGTTAAAGATAAAGAAGAGCTGCAAAAGATAGTTGATAAATGGCAAAATAGTAATAAAAACTTGTGGAGGCTTATTAATTCAGGAATGTGTTCTACAAGTTAAACTGGTTTAGGGTATGGGATAAAATCAGATAAAGAGATTTTAAGTTATGAGGAAGAGGTGATGGAAAATATTTTTGTTAATTCAAAAGGTGATTTTGAGGGTAAACCTAGATATCACAGATTTGATAAAACAGACAATTACAAGGGAGTTCCACCACCAATTAATGATTATTATACCCCTAAACCTGAAAAAGAATATGATGAGTCGTTATTTGACTATAGCAAATGGAAGAACCCTGAAAATGTTGCTTCTCAGGACTATTCCATTGAATTTACTGATTGTCAATCCGATGACAGTAAAGGATTCTGTGAGAAAAGTTCTGACACCAGTGTCTCAGAAGGTAAGACCAGTGAGTACTCTTCCTGTCAATCTAATGACAGTGAAGGATCCACTGGAAATACCTCTGAATGTTCTTTAGAACGTAAGTCTGAGCCTATAAGGATATTTAAACCAGTTTTAAAAGATGAGCCTCATGTGCAAAAACAACCTGAACCAGTTAAACCTAGTGTGTCTCAATCTAAGCTAAAATCAGATTCACCTAGTTTTGTTCCTCAAAGGACAACTCCTAGGCAAAAAATAGAGATACATAGCACTGATAAGGTTAACTAGAATGCTAGAATGGAAAAGGAGTTAGGTGCAGGTTACACCTTTGATGTTAAAAGATGTTTTGTCTGCAATAGCTTAAGCCATCTTATTAGAGACTGTGATTTTCATGAGAAAAGAATGGCTTGAGAAGCTGAGGAGAGAAGGAAAAAGGCTGTAAACACTGGGAATGGGGTAAATAAACCAGTGTGGAATAATGTGAATAGGATTAAGCATGCTAATAAGTTTGTCACAAGACCAGTACCTGTTAATACTGGTAGTACTTATGTTAATTATGTTAGACCAAGGGGGTGCTGGTTTTCAAGTTGGTACTGGTAGGCAAAATTTTAATACTGATAATGTGTTTAGAGTTAATACTGGTCATGTTAAATCTGGCCAAACTAAAGTTAATTCTGGATATAGATCTCAACCTACCAGTCCATCACCCAGTCCCAAGTAGAAAACCACATGTGAACCAGTTTAATCAAATACTTCATTATGGTTCTTATTCGCCTGTGAGAAAACCTATGTCTCAAAATGCAGCTCAAATGTTTCAATCTTATGTTGTAAGGGGTGATTGGGGGACTTCTGTTAAGCCCTTGGCAGGTTATACTTGGAGAAAGACCAGACCAAACTCCAAGTATAATAGTGGACCAGTTTCTTCAAATGATAAAAAATTTAAAGGTCCACAAGGAACACCCAAGCCTCTACAGGCCTGGGTCCCCAAGAGAAACTAAATTCTCTTTTCTATGTAGGAACATCCTTACTTAAACATGGGAGATAGAGGAATCTTTGACAGCGGATGTTCTGGGCATATGACTGGTAACAAGGACTACTTGGATGAGTTTGAAGATATCAAAGGTGGTTCGGTTACTTTTGGAGGTAGCAAAGGCTACATCACAGGAAAAGGTAGAGTTAAGGTTGGTAACTTAGAATTTGATAGTGTGTCCTTTGTAAAAGAACTGGGCCATTTTAATTTGTTCTCTATATCACAAATCTGTGATAAGCAGCATAAGGTTCTTTTTACTGAGACTGAATGGTTTGTGGTGACTTCAGACTTTAAGATGCCTGATGAAAATCAAATTCTTCTTAGGGTCCCAAGACAACATAACATTTACAGTTTTGATATGAAGACACCTAAATCTGCTAAAGGTTTTGCCTGTTTGATTGCAAAGGCCACTGTTGATGAGTCTAAGTTATGGCATAGAAGGTTAGGTCATATTAATTTCAAGAATCTAAATAAACTTGTGAAGGGAAACCGTGTAAGAGGTCTACCTTCCAAGGTTTTCAAAAATGACCATACTTGTGTTGCTTGTCATAAGGGAAAGCAACACAGAGCATCTTGAAAGGCCAAGTTAGAAAGAGCTGTTACTGCCCCATTGCATACCTTGCATATTGACCTTTTTGGACCAACCTCTTTAAAGAGTATCAATCATGCATCCTTTTATCTTGTCATTACTGATGATTGTACCAGGTACTGTTGGGTTTTCTTTTTATCTACCAAGGATGAGACTTCAGGCATCCTTCAGACATTCATTAGACAGATAGAAAATCTGATTGACCATAAGGTTAAGATTATTAGATCAGATAACGGCACCGAATTTAACAATAGAAGTATGCTTAAGT
Organism: Chrysanthemum lavandulifolium; assembly: GCA_022545495.1. NCBI lineage: Eukaryota > Viridiplantae > Streptophyta > Magnoliopsida > Asterales > Asteraceae > Chrysanthemum > Chrysanthemum lavandulifolium. The sequence goes on along the minus strand of CM040238.1, from coordinate 304,126,377 downwards.
TATGTGGGGAAAAAGGGATAAAACAGGAATTCAGTAGTCCTAGGGCTCCTCAGCAGAATAGAGTTGCTGAAAGAATGAATAGAACCCTTATTGAGGCAGCCAAAACCTATTTAGCTGACTCACTCTTGCCTACTACCTTTTGGGCTAAGGCAGTTAGGTGTGCTTCATATATCTTCAATAGAGTAAGAGTGACCAAACCTCAGCTCAAGACTTCTTATGAACTTCTTTTTGGGCATAAGCCTACTATTAGCCACATTAAGCCGTTTGTGTGCCATGTCATGATTCTTGATACCCTTAGTGCACTTGGGAAATTTGATGGCAAATCCGATGAGGGTTTCTTAGTTGGGTATTCACTAAATAGTAAGGCGTATAGGGTATTTAACTTAGTGACTAATAGAGTAGAAGTTACACTGCATGTTAATTTTCTTGAGGAAAAGCCAAACGTAAAGGGAGTAGGGTTTAGATGGATGTTTGACATTGATTATCTATCTGACTCTATGAACTATATTCCTGTGTCTCCGGACAATCAAGCTAACAGAAATGCAGGGTCCTCTGAAGACACTAACAGTGCAGCTATTAGATCTCAAGCTTCTGAGGAGGAAGAAGAACAAACGGTTATGTCTACAACAGTCCAACAGTCAAGCATCCCAACTAATGATTCAGATGCCATTCTGGCATTCAAAAGAGACTTGGACGCTATTGCTATGAAGCATCTGGGACCAGAACCTACTTTCAAGGCTACCAGTATTAATTCTATTAATACTGGTAATGGAGCTGTTAATACTGGCAAGTCTAATTCACCAGTACCTAATGTTATGCCCACTAGTACTAACTTCAATAATACTGGTGGTGCATCTTCTAAATCTGGCAATGTTGATGATGATTGCTATGAATCCGCAATGCCAGAACTGAGTGTTTACGATAAGGATGTTGAAGGAATTTTTGTAGAGGCTTCTTATGATGAAAATGGAGTGATAACTGACTTCAACAAATTGCCTCTTGAAATTAATGTCAGTCCCACTCCTACTCTTAGGATTCACAAGGATCATCCTAAAGTCAATATAATTGGTGATCCTTAGTCAGCTGTTCAGACAAGGAGCAAAGTTCAAAAACCTCCTAGAACTCATGCACTTATTGGCCATATTCAAAAGCAAAGCAAATAAATAACCACAAAGATTATCAACATTGTCTGTTTGCTTGCTTCTTATCTCAGGAAGAACCCTTGACTATTGCTAAGGCTTTGACTGATGAAAGCTGGATAGAAGCTATGCAGGAAGAGTTATTGCAGTTTGAATTACAGAAAGTATGGGTTCTTGTAGATCTTCCTGATGGAGCTAAGGTAATAGGTACTACGTGGGTTTTCAGAAATAAGAATGATGAAAGAGGTGTAGTTGTTAGAAATAAGGCTAGATTGGTGGCACAAGGATATAGACATGAGGAAGGAATAGACTATGATAAGGTTTTTGCTTCTGTGGCTAGAATTGAAGCCATCAGGTTATTTTTAGCCTATGCATCATATATGGGATTTACAATCTATCAAATGGATGTCAAGAGTGCATTTCTATATGGCACTATTGATGAGGAGGTTTATGTTGCTCAACCTCCTGGTTTTGTTGATCTAGCTCATCCTAGGAGAGTTTATAAAGTTATCAAAGCACTGTATGGACTTCATCAAGCCCTAGAGCTTGGTATGCTACAAACTCTAACTTCCTTGAACAACATGGTTACAGAAGAGGCACAATTGACAAGACCTTATTCATTAAAAAGGATAGGAAGGATATTATGCTTGTCCAAGTGTATGTTGATGATATCATCTTTGGATCTACCAGAAGTTCTTGGTGTGAAGATTTTGAGGCTTTGATGAAGAGCAGATTCCAGATGAGCTTTATGGGATAGCTCACCTTCTTTCTAGGATTACAGGTCAAACAGAAGTCAGATGGATTATTCATTTCTCAGGACAAGCATGTTGCTGATATGTTGAAAAAGTTTGATCTGGTAAATGTGAAATCTATTGTCACACCTATGGAGAACAGGGTGCCCTTAACAAAAGATGAGCAGGCTGCTGATGTGGATGTTAGGTTGTACAGATCCATGATTGGATCTTTGATGTATCTAACAACCTCTAGGCCTGATATTATGTATGATGTATGTGTTTGTTCTCGTTTTCAGGTTACTCCAAAGACTTCACATCTTCATGCTGTGAAGTGGATTTTCAGATATCTTAAGGGCAAACCTAATTTGGGCTTATGGTATCCTAGGGAGTCATCCTTTGACTTGGAAGCTTTCTCTGACAGTGACTATGTTGGGGCTAGTATGGATAGAAAATCCACAACAGGAGGGTGTTAATTTCTTGGAAGAAGATTGATTTTTTTGGCAATGTAAGAAGCAGACAATTATGGCTACCTCCACAACTGAAGCTGAATATGTAGCTGCTGCAAATTGTTGTGGACAAGTGCTCTGGATCTAGAATCAGATGTTGGACTATGGGTCAAACTTTATGAACACCCCCATCAACATTGATAATGAAAGCACTATATGTATTGTTAAAAACCCAATCTATCATTCTAAGACCAAGCACATTGAAATCCGACATCACTTTATAAGGGATTGTTATTACAAGGGTCTTATAAGAGTGGAAAAGATTCATACTGATAATAATGTGGCTGACATGTTGACCAAAGCATTTGAAGGACCTAGGTTCAATTTCTTGGTGGTCAACATTGGTATGGTGAACCCATAGCTACATTTAAGGGGAGGTTAAATGTACAGTATGTATAGTTTGGTTAGCAGTCTTAATAGTGATTTTAGTTATGGTTGGTAATGTTGGTGTCTTGAAAAGTCTTCCAAACAAAGGAGGAAATCAGAGAAGTATAATGCATGTTATCAACTTTTGAGGTTAGTTAAATCAAAAGCTCAACATATATTATTTTAAATGTTTGAAAGAATTTTCTGATTACTGTTGGGTAAGTCTTTTAAATTTTAAAAGCTGATAAAAGAAATGAATTTTTGAGGGGTCTCACTTGGTGAAAGTACTTTGTGCTATCACAACAAATGGTTATCAGTTCATCATATCTAATCCATATAAGAACTGGCTAATCCATGAGCAAACGGCTCTGGTAAAGATATCTCAAATCCATTTATGGCTGACAATTTGCCAAAAATTGTATGGTATTCAACTCACCATATCTGTGTGGATGAAGAGTTGACTAGCCCCCAAAATCATGGTTTGCTGTAAAGGCTGTGGAAAACCATGACTAGTCCAGAAGGGTACAACTTGTGGTAAAGACTTAACAAATCTATTGATAGCTGCTGGTTTGCTAAAAATCATATGATTATCAATGTACCATGGTCTTATACACCTAAACATTGGCTACTCCAATAGTGATGGCTAATTGGTAAAGAGACATCAAATCCATTAAATTTTCTATGATTCACCTCTCACAGAAGTTAACACATCTGGAAGTGATGAGAATAAAACTTTCATGTTTTGATGTACAAATAGTCATAGTTGCTGAAAAGACCATGGAGTACTAAGAGTTTGCTGGTATGATACTGCATAGAACTTATAATGAAGACAATCTCAAGGATGCAGCTTAAAGATAATTCCAAGATCCTCAGGAGCTTAAAAGAACTTGAAGTTCACAAGTGAAGATCAAGTTAGGGGGTGATTGTTGGGAATTATATTTTGTACTGGTTAAGTCTATTTATGTCTGGTAGCAGTAATAGTTAAGTATGGTAGATCATACTTAAGTCTGTTTTAGTTAAGTCTGCCAGTACTAAAGATGTTAAGTCTGGCAGAACAAAGTGTCGTTGGTTAACTCTATTTATGTTCAAAACAGAATAGTTGTTAGAGTTATATTAGGAACAAATATGAACGTGTAGAGATATCTTAGGAGAAGATATCTTTACCCTTTTACAAGTTTGTTAGAAAATTAGGGTTTCCTTGGTGTATAAAAGGATCCCTAAGGTGTTAGGTTAATGTACGTTTTTCAGTGAGCATTAATCTTTGAGAAAGTTAATAGAATTTACGAAGTTAGTAATTCTTGTGTTCTTCATACTTGTGTGTTAAGATTCCGCATTAACACAGTAAGAAATTACAAAGAGTTCTTCATATAGTAAATTGAATTTACTCAAGTTTACTATTAGTCATTCAAGGCTACTTAGATCCATAAATTTTTGGACCTACAATCACCATGGGTGACAATCCACCACCAAAAACAATCCACCACCACATCAACCACTCCACTCAATCCACCACCAATTGACCCACCAAGAGTCCGTACTCTTGGTGAATACTCTAGACCGAGCCATCAAGGCTATAGGAACACCATTGAGCTCTCCGTTCAAGCTCAAACTACAGCCCTGCGATCCGACACCATCCGCTTAGTGCAAAACGGATGTGCATTCCATGGACTTCGTTCTGAAGATCCTAATCAGCATCTCAAGGATTTCCTAAAAATCGTTGACTCTATCGACCTTGATGCTACCACAAGGGAGACCACGCGCTTGCGTCTCTTCCAATTCTCTCTACTGGACCAAGCTAGTAATTGGCTTGAGTGACTTACCGATGGATCCATCTCAAGTTGGGATGATCTCACCACTCGTTTCCTTGCCTAATTTTTCCCACCGGGGAGAACTACCAAACTAAGGAATGACATCTTGATGTGCCAACAACGTCAAGGCGAAAATCTCTACGAGGCATGGACTCGATTCAAGGACTTGCTCCATAAATTCCCTCTTTACGGCATCGATCTTGGCTTCAAGTCCAAATCTTTACGATCATGTCAAACTCTCAACTACACAAACCATCGACCAAGCGGCCGGTGGCAAACTTAGTGAACTTATCGTGGAAGAATCATGGGGTACAATAGAGGACCTTGCCTCTATGACAAGGAATGTTGGAATGACCTCGTGAGTTGCCCAAAACCGTAAAGGCAATCTCCTTGCCTCCCATTGACTCACAACCTTCCAATCATAGGATGCTCGAACTTGAAGATCAAGTCAAATTCCTAATGAGCTCCTACGAAACTCCTAAGCCCTCACGCCAAGTGAAAAGGTCTCTTCCTTGTGTGAGTTATGTAGTGGTCCCCATGACACTGTAATTGCACGAGACTCCCGAACAAGCTTCCGTGGACTACGATCCTCGCGTACCAATGGAATGGGAGGAAGATTCCCAAAACACCTGACCTAGGACTTTCAATGAAGCCCGAGAAGCATGGAGGGCAAACCCGACTATAATTGGGGTCAAACCAAAGAATTCACCTCTAACGACTCACCATGGCCCCAACAACACAACCAAAGCTCTCATGGCCCTTGTCAAAAACATAAAAGGATGATGCAACACTTAGTTACATCCCAAGAAGCCCAATTAGCCAAGCTTTGGACCGCTTTAACCAACAACAAGCCAAGATGGATAAGAAGATAGATAACCTTTTGAAATTCATAACCAATAGTGATAGGAAGACCACCGAAAAGGTTAATGCCATCTCGAATCATTCTCCAAGCTTCCGTGTTAAGATTAAGGACCCAAGCAAGTACTTTGAAACTAGGGACCCGTCTTCATCCAAGCATGTTCACTTCGTCAATGCCATCACCCTAGTGAAACCAAATAGTAATAGTGACAAAGCGAACCATGAGACAATACTTGAGGTTAGTGAGACTCCTAAGGGTGAATCAACCAACCAAATGATAAAGTAGGTGGTGAATACTTCAATAAGTTTCCCTACGAAGAGGAACTTTCATGCCACCCACATCTAGTGCGCGACCTTCATCACATGTATATTAGGAGATGCCCACGAATCACCTTTGGAAATCCTAGAAATCTCAACATACCATGTTGTATAGGACATCTTTTCATGGCCAAGGCCTACATTGATCGTAGAAGTCCCCAATAAACATCATGACTAGCACATACTATAATTGGATGATGAAAAACCTATCTCAAATAGGCAAGACCCCAATGATCCTAGAGTTAGATGTAATTTCCTTGGTAGAGTTAAGAGATTGCCCGTCTATGTAGGTAGCTTCACGCACCTTATGGATTTCGTGATTGTGGAGGATATTAGTATGGCTATAGATCCTAGCTTGTCCCATGTAGTTCTAGGAAAGCCATTCATAGAAAACACCATGATGACTTATGATCCGTCGTTAGGGATAGTTAGATTCAAGGATGAGACCGATGACGTTGCTTACCAAATGCCATTTAAGATTAATAAATTTTCATCACTATCCAATGATGAAAAGGAACTTAAGCTATCGGTCTACTATAAGAATGAGGAGGATAAGAAGAGAGGAGTAGACTATGTGATGAATAAGATATTTGGGTTCTATAAAGATTGTTTGAAACTAGGACCGGAATATAGAACCAATTGGGGGCAAGATGACTTCTTAGAAAGATGCACGATAGGACATAACTATACCATGGAAAATCCCATAGAGATCGTCATGAGGATGAAGATGACGGTAAGGAAGTCACGTAGAGCACGACTTGAGTCTAGCTACAAGACTCATAAATAAAGAAAAGCGCTTCGTGGGAGGCAACCCATGCTTAATTGTTTGCTTGTTTTGTTTTTCGTTTTGTGTGTCTTATATCTTTTTATTGTTGTTTATTCTCATGTTAGATTTTGTAAAATGCTTTATTTTGTCTTTAACCTCGTCTTAATTACATATAAAGGTATTTTACAAAAAGATAAGTGTAGGGAAGATCACATACGCTTTTGAAGAATATGAACATGAGAATTGCAACTATTGAAATTGATATATATGTGTGTTTGTTAGAGTCAAATGCTTGTATCGAGTCATAATAGATGTTTTGCAGAATTTTCTAGGTTTTAATGAAGTAATTTTTCCGAATAACACAGTGAGACCACTTTTCGTCAGATTAAAACCCGACGACGCCAGAAATGAAGAAACAGTTACTCGCTTCGTTTTCTATGCACTATAATTTTTTGGAAATTTCGTGTCTTAATTTTCCGTAAAAACTGCAAACGTCCATTCCACAAGCATTATATCTTACTTGCTTTCTAGTGTAGTTGTGTGTCATATATAGTTTTACCGCTAATTTTACGTGAAGGTTTCGTTGGCTTTCTTATAAGTGTGCATGTTATATTTGGCAAGAAGAAGTAACACAAATTGGATGAAGCTTATTACTCATGCATTCTTCTTGGAAAGAGAATTTAACCGCAACTTCACACGTATCTCACCGAGCTAATCAGGGAGTACTAGTTTCTTTTCCTTACTTACCTTCCTTTATCATTACTTTGATGCTTTGGGGAACATTGGGGACAATGTTCAGTTTAAGTGTAGGGAGGGAGAATAAAACGAAACTTAGAAACTATTCACTCACTGATCATTTGTCTTGTCCTTAGTAATTAGTGTAATAAACTATGAGAAATATTTGTTAGGGCAATTTTAGCACCAAATTTAAAATTTTTATGACATTTACAAGCTAAACTTTAGTCCTAATAAAGCGCCTCATGGATAGGAATTATATGACTAGCACAAAAACCGCTTACCACTCAAATTTCACCCCAAAATGTAAGGTTCGCCTCTAGATCTTTAGGAATAAAAGCATTCATCTTTAATGCTTAGAGTGTACCGTAGTATAATAGATTCTAGAACTTGTTTTGTGATGCATTCCAAGATCGCTAGTGAGACTACACTTATGTAGTTAGGCGAACTAAGTGATAAGAGGCATTAGGATAACTCTTGTTTGAAACCCAGATTATAATTGCATCTTCCACATCGGTTGAGTAATTACCCCACACCCTTGCGATGTACTCATCTTTAGTACACGATACCCCTAGTTAGCCCTCGAGCCTATCCTTTTTGCGGTTCTCGTGATGTTTCGGTTTTGAATATCTATGAAGAGCATTGTTTACAATCCACCCCAAATGTACACCCAAATCGCCTTAGCCTACCTTGTATGCACTCGCCTTTAGTGCAATATTTTATCATTACTAAACCCTTAGTTCAAATATCTAGTTACTTGCATGGTTGCCGAGTCGAGTCATATCTTTTCTACACAATTTTGGGACGATTGTGACTCATGGGTAAAACATAATATTTTATGAAGTAACGAGAAAGAATGATAAATTCAAATTCCCTTTGTCTACGTAATTAAATACTCCAAGTGTTTTGATCTTTTCAAATCGGGTCAATTAGTGTTAGAGAAATAAAACTCAAGTGTATGGATGCTCTATAAACCTTTATATTTTGATGTTATCATAGAGGATGGTAGAGTAAAAGGTATGAAAAAATCAAAAAAAGAGAGTGTTCAAAAAAAAAAAAAGAATAAAAATTTTGAAAACATACGGGCTACCATCCTACGCCTATCTTTGTGTTTATGTTTTTAAATATATGTTTGTTTTGTTTCAAGTTATCTAGTGTTAGTGAGTCGAGTCTTGGCTTAACAACATCACGCTTTACATGCTTGTAACATAAGATTTTTGGCTTGTCACCACTAAAATTCTATCCAACAAAACCCTTTGTTTCTCTACCCTAAGCCTAACATTACAACCCTTGTAAAGACCTCTTAGATAGTTATTCCTACGTGCTTACGCCAAAGTGGTTGAGGTTTGATCTATTCTCAAGCTTATGGCAATCTATGTACTATGCCGTGTAATGAGTGTTTATCTTCCATTTCCATTTGTATTATATTTCATATAAACCCGGAGATGAGAGAATCCAAACACCAATTGTGATGTGCTAGTATATAATTTCGTGCTTGTTATGACTATTGTGGCGCTTTTACTTGTTATGAACTATTTTAAACCAATGTTTCATGCCCCTAACTTATAAATTGATTGGTCAAAAGCACATTTGCTTGAGGACAATAAAATACCAAGTGTGGGGATATTTGATAAGGATTTCAAACGACGCTTTTAGGGGTCATTTAAGCCCTATTTCGATTAACATTCTATATCCATTATTGCTAATTTCATTCCTTTTCACTTTTAGGTCTTTTGGAAGCAAAATCTGGAATGAAGCACATTTGGAAGAAAAGGAGCAAATACATGAAGAAAATGGCAAAGTCAAGATCGAAGCCACTCAAGACCGACAACAGAGACACGGCGTCCGTCCTCTATGAAGACTTGATCAAAACATGCACGCTGACTGCTCGGTGAAATTTTGGTCATATAACTGACGACGCCACGCTTTAAATATGGAGGACGCCACTCACAATTTTCACCTGCACGGCCCAGATTTAGAATCAAGACGACGTCTCAACTAAATCTTGTGGCGTCACAACTCTAAAGTGATGCCGTCCCCATCGATGACTTGGCCCAAATGAAACCCTAATGACGGCGACTGACGGCCCCATGCAAAGGTGACGCGTCGCGATTGTAAATCTATATATAGAATTCGATTTTTCGTATTTTAAGAGGTAGATTTTGGAGAACAAACCCTAACTCGCTTGTAGTCCGACTTGGACAAGATTCTAGGTCCCATACCCTATTTTACACATCAAGATAAGTTTGTTAATCCAATTTATCATTATGTCTACCCCATATTTGATTGATTGTGTGTATGCTTGCTTGTCTATCATGTCTAGCTAAATTACTTGTGTGTTTGCTTAGATGTATGAAACCTAGTTATTGATTATTGTTAGGTTGTTTCTTGTCTTAATTGAAATTGGCTTAGGAGTGCAACTAGCTATCATTGTTTTAATGCTTGAGTATGCTTAATGATGATATGGTTCATGGATGAAATAACTTAGGCTTTCGATTCCATGAATCATATACGAGAGATAACCTCTAAGAACTAGGGAACACGATGCCCTACGACCTTTAGGAATACAACGTTAAGATAAAAGACGTGACAACTCAACCAACCAATAAAAGATAACTAGGGAGTAACAACATCTAAGTGAACACATCTTTAATCATCATACTGAGCACACCTCAATTAGATATAGCTATCCATAGTAATTAGATAATTAGATAATTAGTAGAAGTAGTGTAATCGGTAGAAGTACCACCCCAACAAATTGCCCCGATATATTTACTTTAGCTTTCTAAATAACCAAAAAAGATAAATAAATAAAAAGAATCATCTTCAACCCCACCTTCTCGTCATATATTTCTTACTAGCAATCCTATTCCCTAGAGAACGATATCAATCCTCGAGGCTTAACCCATGCTATACTACAACGATTAGGTTCATCGCCTAGGAGGTTGAAAAACTTGCTCGTAGAAAAGGAGGAAGGCATCAATGTTCTTTACTCTTTATCTTTGCATTGCTTGTTTATATGCTTATCTATCATCATCCAACATACACATTAAATAGATTGATATAAGTCGATCTAAATAGTTTAAAACAAAGTTTTAATCGGTAAAACTATTCAACCCCTTCTAGTTTTCCACAATTGGTACCAGAACTTCGTTACCAAGTTTCTTGGAGTATATTGTACTTTAAAAACTTGATATGATTCGTATGATTGAAAACTACAAAGAAGACTTTCTAAAACAAATACTATGTTTTAAGAACACCTTTGTTGGATATTGATTGGACGACAACACAATTTTTTTACATCTTATTTTATCTTACAAAATGCACTAACCTTTCTTGTCATTTTGTTTAGTTAAAATCATATTAAGCAAGCCATCCGAATTCCTTGGTAATAAGACTACCTTTTCTAAGAAGGTATCTTAAAACTACCAACTAGATCTCGTAGGAACCGGAGTTGTCTATTGATATTTTTGTCAAAAGTATGGGACACTCAAAATTGCATTAGAGGTATGATTTTCTTAAAATTTATCTCTAAATAACATTAGTTTAGAATAAGTATGCTTGCATAGGAACTTATATGGTTATATTAAATTTTATTTTCTTATTTATAATATATGCTTTAGTGATATCGTGGCTTCATTAGAAAACCTTCGTACATACGTGTTTCTCTTCCGTCTAAATCTAGGTATATAAATATGTGTTATCTTAACATAAAATCAAAACTTTCTAATAAAACAAAATACAAATCTCAAAAATTCCTCCTTCCCCATAAAATCCACTTACGAACGTTCCAACACCACCAAACCCATTTTCAAATCTTCCACTTCGAAATACCTCCCATTCAAACTTCATCTTCTTCCTCATCTCATTTTGAAAAATCAAAACCAAGGAAGATTTCCATCATCATGGTTTACATCGCCTTCGTGTTCATCATCATGACACTCATCGCTCTCCTCGTATCCATGATCAAGTTCTCTCATGGAGACACGTACTTTGTTTTGTTGATCTACATTTGTATCATATATCCAATCCTTTGTATTGCTCTTAGTATTGAAATAAAATACTATTAATGTCTTAGTTTATCTCGTTTATTTCTCATAACGTGTTGGTCATATTTCTTTCATTCACACCTTTAAAACCTTGACATATTTTTCGAATCTGCAATGCATGCTTAAGTAGTAAAACATTGGCTAAACACTTTCCTTCTTATAAACATAAAAGTTGCAAAAATCAATCTTACGTCAAGATCATCTTCATTACTGCGCAGATCCACGGATCCCTAACTTTTAACTAGCGGATCCCTTTTAAAGGGAACCGGAGAGGCTATGGACCCGTGACAAAAACTCATGCAACATAAAAATCACTTCATGAAACTTACCATAAAAGGAAAACCCTACTAGAATTATTAGAACAAAGTAAGGTAATTCTCATTGTTAATAAAATAGAATAGCCAATAAAAACAATCAAACTTTTCTAAAGGATTAAACTAAGACATCATCGATCAAAATACTTTCATTACTTCATCTTAACTTACTTTTGTAAATTAATCATGTCATATATATAGGTCTCATCATGACTCATGAGTATGAGTTCGATCATCAACTCACTGTGTCTACATTCCTAATATTTACGTGAAAACTAGAAGGAGGGTTGAATAGTTTTACCAATTTAAAACTTCATTTTAAATATTTAGATCGACTTATGTCAATCTATTTGGTTGTTTATGTTGGACATTGATAGATAGATATATAAATGTGTAATGAAAGATAAAGTAAGAAGCACATCACCACGACACAAGTATTTATAGTGGTTCGGCTACAAGGACACATTCCTTGCCCTACTCCACTCCTCGAGTCACCTACTCGAGAGTTCGTAAACACTACACCAATCTCCTTATGGCGGAGAAGCCTTCACAACGTCAGCTTACACCTTTTTCGGTACAAAGCTAAATATCGGGTTCTTTCACACCAAGGAACCACACCTAACACAACGTCGCCTACCCTTTATACGGTGCTAGGCTAACCACCGAGTTCTTTCACTCCGGGGAGAACTAATCTTATCACAACGTCGCCTACCCTTTATTAGGTACTAGGCTAAGCACCTAGTTCCATTACTATAGAGGAACTACTACCCATCACAACACAACACCTAATCTCGAGGAGATCCACTCCTTGTTACAACACCATCAAGGATATCACCATCCTTGAAATAAACAAATACTTATATGTATAACGATGCACCTCATCGATTATCGACCTAGAAATTCTTCCTAATGCCACTTGATTTGATTCTTAGGCATCCTTCACTAATGCCTTTGACACAACGCTTGGCACCTTTCACTAATGCCTTCGTCTTGACACCTTTAGCATTCTTCACTAATGCTTTTGACACGGACGATAAGCACCTTTCACTAATGCTTTCGTCTTGACTCTTTCGGCATCCTTCACTAATGCCTTCAACACAACCTCTACGGAGGAAGAAAGAACAATCAACAAGAGAACCTCAGTTGTCTTGATGATGACGAAGCATGGAAACTCATGGACTTGAGCTTGCTCGACTTCAAGAAGTGGTTATCTCGCCTTTAAGAGGAACCTAGAAGATCACACAAAAACAAAAGACAAACTACATAGAAAGATCCCTTAGGATCAGTGGTTAGAGAGATACAATACTTGGAGAAAGTATGTGTGAAAGTGGTAAGTTGAAAGGAAGAAATGGCTCTCTATTTATAGAGAAATTCTCTCTTGTTCCTGGATCCCAGATCCCTCCCACAAGGGATCCGTCTAGCACAAAGCTAGGGATCCGTGGGACGCTCCTCTTTGCCCATGGGTATTTTTAGTTATGGGTCATGGGTTATGGGTTGATCCATAGGTTTCTTTCTAGATACAATGTATCTCAAGAATACATTGAACTTGGTTAAGTGGTTTGTATAAAACAATGGGTTATGGGTCAATACCATTTGCTAGTTTTTACCCATTTAGTATATACTTGTTTTTACCCATTTTAGTATAAACTTGTTTTTACCCATTTTAGTATATACTTGTTTTTACCCATTTTAGTATATACTAAGTTAAGTATATGTTAGCCCAATATGTAAACACTAGTTGTTGTACATATGTATCAAAATCATAAAATCAGTTATACTTGTTTTAGTGTTTTATGCGAAAATGTTAGTGTGTTAGAAAACTATTAAATCAAACTATTTACGTTTTTTATTTGTTTCTTTAAAATGATTTTACGTTTGTTATCGACAAAACATTAGAAGATCGTAAAATATAAATAAACGTTTTTACGGCTTATTTGTATTTAACAATCTCCCCCTTTTTGTTGATGACAAAACATAAAATTATTTTAAGGAAAAACTAAAATTCGTAGAAAATTTTAATTAGTAGTTTTTACTTTCTTCTCCCCCCTTTTTGTCGAAACAAAAAGTGTTAAAAGAAACTAACACAATTTTTGTAAGAGAAATATGTAAAAGAAAATGTAAAGAGAGCAAGTGACGGGAATGGTACTCGTCTTAACTCCCCCTTGGCGAGTCCATCCCTTTGAGAGGGCGTCAAGTACATAACGTAAATAAACTAATGTGTTTGCAAATATGTTTGTAAATGGTTCGTCTAAGTGATGAAAACGTGCTCCCCCTTGAAGATTGCAAAGTTGCAATGGGGTGTCATGAAGTATAATCCAAAAGCGGATTAAGTTGCAAATGATTTTGCAAAATCGTTTGACACAAAGCTCCCCCTAGCTTTATGGTGTCAAAATCTTCATGTGTACTTTGAAAATCTACAAAGTAAAGGTTAGAAAACAAGAGTAAAGTGCATAATTTCCTGCAAATAAAACTCAAGTGAGTAGTAATTTGTGCTTCTGTAACACGGATCCCACGGTTCCCTTCTTGGAGGGATCTGTCTAGGCATTTTAGAGGGATCCGGCTGTCTGGTGACAGTTTCTTCAGCAATAAGAATATGCCAATCAATGCTAATGAGGAGGTGAGATATGTGTACAATGTAACAAGCACAACACACAAAATAATCATGGCATATAAATATTCATTCAATAAAACAAGAGATAATCAAACAAATCTTTAAAACTAAGAGAATGAACTAGGCCACACAAATACTACTTAATACTAACTAGTTACTAGACTTAAAACGCGACAATGTGCTTGAGTCTAGGGATGAGTGGACTTGTTGATTTGATCCAACTTTGCAAGAAGATGATTAAACATGAAATGTATCTCATTTCTTGCTTCTTGAACAAGTCCTTGAGTGATTAGACAATTTGGACAATTATTGTCTTGGTTTGGAACCGGAGGGAAATGGATATTTTGAGGAGGCTCTATGTGTGATTGTGGGTCTTCATTTTGAGAAGTGGGATGAGGCTCTAAAAATGAGGGTGGTAATGAAAATTCTTCCATATGATCAAGGTTGTTCCTTGTCTTCCATGATGGACTAGTTGGTGTTGTTGGTGGTTCCCTATTCATTGAAAAGGTTGGTGAATGAGAGGTTCTTGGTGGTGAATGAACCAATGAGTAAATGTTTGGGTGAGGGAGAGGCTCATTCAAGGAGTGTAGTCCATGCTCAAGAAATGAGGGTTTTGACGGCTTGCTAGAACTAGCCATGTTTGGTTTTGAACTAGATGATCCTTTTTCTAGTCCGAAAGGTTTGATGCTAATCCTTGCGGTTCTCTTAGCACTTGTTGGATGAGTTTGATGAGGTGGGATTCTAGTATTATTATCTCTAATGGGAGATGTTTCGGTGGATGAGATTTCATGGATCATTTGACCCTTTCTTTTGGATGATCCTATGGTTGAAGAGTTGTTGCTAAGAGCCTTAGTCATAGTGATGATGATGCTAATATAAACTACTAATTGCTGATTTTTGAAAGGTAAGTGAGAATGGTGCCTTAACCCTAAGGTTGCTTGGTTTATAAAGGATAATTTGAATTAGGAAATTAAATTCTTGGCCACTTAGAGGATTAAGCATGCACTTAGGATTTTGATCACTCTGGGAGGATAATAAATGAATGCTAAAAGTGGTTAGATAACCAAGGTGACTTAAAATTGAATATGGAAGTTGATTTAGGCTTTACTGCATACTGGATCATGGATCCCTCTCAAAGAAGGATCAAATGCGGTTAAAGACCGGGATCCGGTGTCAGCGAGTTCTAGGTGAAATGATTATGCTTTTGTAAGGTTTAATATCAATGGATTTGAGGTTTTGACTTAATTTTGAATTCTTTAGCTGTTGGATATCTCAAATCCTCAACCATAATGAGTGATGGTGCTTAATGATGGTTTTAGATAGGAAAATTTACTTTAGGTAGTCTAACTATGTGTTTGACAAGGATACCATTTGATTTGATATGGAGAAATGGTGGTAATTAGTCCTAGAAGTCAGATGATGACCTAAGAAAAATTTACTAAAATCTTTAAAAATAAAGAGAAAATGAAAAACTAGTTTTGAGCCTAATTTTGAGTCAAAAGGTGATTAAGATCATTTTGCTAAAATTGATGGATATACCTAACTAAGAGCTATCAGATGTGATAAATAATGTGTGAGTGTTGGAGAGGAATTATGGTGAGTTTTGATGAGTTGATAAATCAAAAGCACTTTGAAGTATATCCTAGGTAAGCCATGGAAGAGTGTGAGGCTTTCAACTATTTGAGGAAGACTTAGTTGGCTCTAGTATCTTATGTTTGACTAGTGTGAGGTGATCTAGTAAGCTAATTTGATGTAAGCTAGTGCGTATTGCTTATCGAGGTCACGGATCCCGGTTCCCTTCGGGAGGGATCGGCTAGTTCAATCTTGGGATCCGCCTCTGCGGATCGAAGGCTTTCAACAAATGTGCAACTTTTCACTTTTTAGTAAATGATTTTCCTAGTTGTTTCTATAGGGACTAAATGCAAGAACACAACAAATATAATGTATAGCAAAGTAGGAAGAGCTAAAATTCCTAGAATGAGTGACGACGACCACTCAAGGGGTCGTAAAATATCATTCTTCAAATTCCTAAGTTAGAATTTGTTTAGTGCCAAGATATGGCGATACCTACATACTACGAGCATAGTTTAAAGTGTTACAAACCATTGTTTGAGATTGTTCATCACAAATTTGGGTCCTATGTCCTTACCTCTCTTCTCCTCCCCATCTCGTCTTCACCCGTCCTCCACTCTTTATCATACCATTTCTACCTCTTTTTCTTCAAGAAATTGGCAAAGCACTTGAAGATTCCTTTGGTTTGTTGCCATTCGGGTGATGCACCGAGGGCGTCAACAATTGGTTAATATACTCCAAGGGTCGAGTTCGGTATTCAGGTGGGTTGCTACTTCCTTCACCTTCTCTTTGTCTCTCCCTTTCTTCCGAGGAATCCGTGGGTGGGTGAGGCCTTTTGCCATCTACCATAAACCTCGTGGTTCTTCCCTCGGTCAATGATACCATAACCTTGTTGCAAAAGCTATGGTCATAGGTTTGTGGAGAAGGATCTAATGCAAAGAAGAATTTAGCAAGACGGGTTAGGAGCATTGCATACGAGAGCACCATCTTGTCCATGCTTCTTACACTTGCCTCTTGATCATGTAGTAGGCAATGTTAAAGCGAGTCTCGGTCACTAGGAAATAGATCATGAAGCTTAGTCATGCGTTGGGGTGATCCTTGTTTCATACTAGGCACACCATTCTCCTTATCACATCTTCCCATTTTCTATACAACCCGTACATCTCCGAGAGCTCCATTTGGAAAGGATCCTATAGATCACTTTCGACTTCCTAGTAACCCTTGATGGGGATGCTCTTGGCATAAACACGGCGTCCCTTACCGTGGTTGCTTAGGATTATCGTGTGATAAATTTCGTGATGATCAACCATAGAGTGTATCTCCTCCAACGACCACTCATTAGAATACATGCAAACACCATCATATGGAACCCCTATTATTCTTCCAAACTCCTCAAGCGAAAGAGTGTACTCATGTCCATTTATGATGAATTCAATTGAGATGGACCCATCATCATTTCTAATTAAACCCATTGTCTTGTAGAACTCAAGCACAAAGACCGGGCAAATTTGCTCGTTTATATCCAATAAACAATCAAACCCAATAGTTCCAAAAACTTCCCTTATGTCGGTATTTGCAAGAAATTATGGATCAACATCTTTACCTTCGTGAAAGAGTCGCCTTTCAAGCATCTTAAAGGCTTTCCTATCGTCCGGACTAAGTCCATCTTTCCTATGGTACATGGGTATGTAGTGAGCGGTGTCTTGGTAATCTTGTTGCTTGTTGCTTGGCATGATTGTTCCTAAACAATATAACCACAATGTGGTGTTAATTGTGAATAGTAACCTAGAGGGTTTGATCACAATTTTGCTCTCATCATCTTTGTTGAATTCAAGAAATGTGTTTAATTTGTATTAACAATGTTAATTCTTTGATTTAGATTATCTTAGAAAACAATGTGGTGACAAATTATGATAAACTCATTTGAACCCAACTCTTAAGATGAAGAAATTGTAATCCTAGAAATCAAGGAATTAAATTAACAATGTAGTGAAGATTATACTTACACAAGTGATTGTTAAGCTTGAGAGGAATGATCAAATTGCTCCTATGAACAGTAGCTGAGTTCTTGTTCGTGAGTCTTTGAGGTGAATATAATTGTGGAACATCCACAGTGATCATTCTTTAACTTATGTTTGTCTTTGTTGCATGGATCCGCGGATCCTCTCATTTGGGATCCGGCTGTGAAAACGAAGGGATCGGCATGACAAACAAAAATCGACTCAAACATTCCTTGATAACTTTGGTTTGGGAGTTCTAAAGCGCCTAGTGTTTTGATGTTAAGGTTCTAAAACTTGTGATTTGAGGTTTTGAAGACTTAATACTATTCATATTAGACATGGTTCCCTTTTTAAGAATTAGTCATAATTCTTGGAAAGTTTTTCAAACATTATAATAAAATCCCATTTTTATCATAATATAAGAAGTTTCTCATGGATATTTATTGATATAGATGAAGTGTCAATAAGTCCTTTGTGATGAATAATGATTGAGGCTATCGAATAACCAAAATATCATTATTACGATTTCGTAGTGTAGTCTATATAAATTAGTCGAAGAATACTATTCTTGATGATGACTTTAATATAGATAACTACTTAAGTAATTACTAATAAATCATGCAACTAAGATTTTAACAATAATAAAATTAAAAGTAAATTATTAGCGATCATACCTTTGCTAAATATTCTTTTTAAGAAAAGAAGTATTTAGATGAAATGTTTATCTTCTTGGAATCTCCAGATTCATGTTGTGAGAAGGACAATACCAAACATTCTTTTTGCGAAAAGAAATATTTAGATAGATTCTTCATGATCTTCTTGGTAACCCCAAATCCAAGTATGGATAATACTTAAAAAGGAAAATGTTAGAACATTATATCATTTTCCAACAATAAACATTATAATGATTTTTTTTTAAACATGAAAAAAAAATCCTCCTTCGTTGTTTTCAAACATACACGGATCGTATCAAGTTTTTAAAGTACAACATACTCTAAAAAGCTTGGTAATGAAGCTCTGATGCCAATTGTGAAAAACTAGAAGGGTGGGTTGAATAGTTTTACCAATTCAAAACTTCCTTTTAAATATTTAGATCGACTTATGTCAATCTATTTGGTTGTTTATGTTGGACGTTGATAGATAGATATATAAATGTGTAATGAAAGATAAAGAGTAAGAAGCACATCACCACGACACAAGTATTTATAGTGGTTCGGCTACAAGGACACCTTCCTTGCCTACTCCACTCCCGAGTCACCTACTCGAGTTCGTAAACACTACACCAATCTCCTTATGGCGGAGAAGCCTTCACAACGTCGCTTACACCTTTTTGGTACAAAGCTAAATCGGGTTCTTTCACACCAAGGCGAACCACACCTAACACAACGTCGCCTACCCTTTATACGGTGCTAGGCTAACCACCGAGTTCTTTCACTCCAAGGAGAACTAATCCTATCTGGCGTCGCCTACCCTTTATTAGGTACTAGGCTAAGCACCTAGTTCCATTACTATAGAGGAACTACTACCCATCACAATACAACACCTAATCTCGAGGAGATCCATCCTTGTTACAACACCATCAAGGATATCACCATCCTTGAAATAAACAAATACTTATATGTATAACGATGCACCTCATCGATTATACGACCTAAACATTCTTCCCTAATGCCACTTGATTTGATTCTTAGGCATCCTTCACTAATGCCTTTGACACAACGCTTGGCACCTTTCAATAATGCCTTCGTCTTGACACCTTTAGCATTCTTTACTAATGCTTTTGACACGGACGATAAGCACCTTTCACTAATGCTTTCGTCTTGACTCTTTCGGCATCCTTCACTAATGCCTTCAGCACAACATCTACGGAGGAAGAAAGAACAATCAACAAGAGAACCTCAATTGTCTTGATGATAACGAAGCACGACAACTCATGGACTTGAGCCTTCTCGACTTCAAGAAGTGGTGATCTCGCCTTTAAGAGGAACATAGAAAATCACACAAAAACAAAAGACAAACTACATAGAAAGATCCCTTAGGATCGGTGGTTAAAGAGATACAATACTTGGAGAAAGTATGTGTGAAAGTGGTAAGTTGAAAGGAAGAAATGGCTCTCTTTATAGAGGAATTTTCTACTATTCCCGGATCTCATGGATCCCTCCCACAAGGATCCGTCTAGCACAGCTAGGGATCCGTGGGGCCTCCTCTTTGCCCATGGGTATTTTTGGTTATGGGTCATGGGTCATGGGTTATGGGTTATGGGTTGATCCATGGGTTTCTTTCTAGATACAATGTATCTCAAGAATACATTGAACTTTGTTAAGTGGTTTGTATAAAACCATGGGTTATGGGTCAATACCATTTGCTAGTTTTTACCCATTTAGTATATACTTGTTTTTACCCATTTTAGTATAAACTTGTTTTTACCCATTTTAGTATATACTTGTTTTTACCCATTTTAGTATATACTAAGTTAAGTATATGTTAGCCCAATATGTAAACACTAGTTGTTGTACATATGTATCAAAATCATAAAATCACTTATACTTGTTTTAGTGTTTTATGTGAAAACGTTAGTGTGTTAGAAAACTATTAAATCAAACTATTTACGTATTTTATTTGTTTCGTTAAAATGATTTTCGTTTGTTATCGACAAAACATTAGAAGATCGTAAAATATAAATAAACGTTTTACGGCTTAATTGTATTAACAATTTCTCTTGAGCATAACACACCGTGATCATATGCGTGGGTTCAATAATCTCGAAACTTGTTGCTTCCATGAAGGAGGTGTTGTTGACTCACCTCTACTATACCAAGAAGGTATCAATACCTCATTCCGCACCATAGGACTAGAAGGTCTTCTCGGAATTAACGAGAAAATTTGTTCGCGGTTTGTTTTGGAATTCTTCCGTCAAGTTGAACTCGTTAAATAACGAGGATCGCTCTCTATCACTATGGTTTTGGATCAAAACCAAAAGTTTGTTTTAACTCTTGGGAATTTGCTCACATTCTCCGAATTCCAAATCATGGACAATGTGCCTTCAACGAAGATTGGTCTCTTGATTCTCTCTTTAACTACCATGAAAAAACAGTCCAAATTGTTCACATACCTTCTCCTCAAGAATTAACTCGCATTTTATGCACTCCTCAATCCAATCACACAAATCCAAACATAATCCTTACGTGATATTTGAGATGATCTCAAACCTTTCAGATCATTCTACGTGAAAGCGTTTGGAGTCTTAGAGGAAACCATGAGATACTTCACGCTTGTTATGCTCACATGATGTCTTGTCTCCTCGCTCAACAACCATACAATCTACGCCTACTTCTTCGCATAAAGCAATTGTAAATGTCCAAGGTAGCAAGAACAAAATTATTATATGGAATGTTCTTGACATGCCTTTATCATCATATCATGTACTTTCATCCTTAATTTCAAAGTCCTTTATACATATTTGTGAACAAAATGATGGAACCTTTGAACACATCTCACTTCCGTCATTTTTATTCACGATTCCTCAAATCACGACCACCCATTCGACGATCCATCAAAGCGAAGCGCAAGAGAAACCTAGTCTTTTCTCCAAATAGAATCAATCCCTAGGACTCATCTTTTACCTTGTAACTTGATCATTCCTATGAAATAAAAGCGTTTATTGATCATTTGATATCTTGCTTATATTTGTGTCTTTTGGAAATCATTAGTTTCTATAATTAGACATCTAGAACAAAATAGTGCACGTTCTTTGTTGAGTATTCTGTCTCGGATGACCGGATCACGACTTTACGCTGTGGGATCCCTCAGTAAAGGGCAAGTAGGATCGAGAACAGCAGTAGATTTTGTAACATCCTCATATCAATCCAATCTTCGGACCTTATTTTACTAGTTAAATATGATACTTTAGGATCATAAGTCTTCTTCAAGCTTAGTAGATCTCACACTCACTCATAGCTAATTTAGGATCACATTCTCAAGGTGTTTTTGACCTATCACTTCACCAAAACTCACCATATTTCCGCTCCAATGTTCGCATTGCTCATCACATCTCAAAACACCTAGTTTGACATTTCTCTCAATTTTAGCAAATTTATTTTAGTCTTCCCTACCTCAAGATAGGCCAAAACTAGTTTTCATTTCTTATGATTTTAAGGAATTTTCAAATTTCTTTTGAACTACCATATGATCTCTAGGATCATTTGACTCCACTTGACACTCTCAAATCTCTTAGTGGCATCTTTGGTCATCCATTGGTGCTCATAAAGCCCCATTTCTTTCCATAAAAGACAATCATTAGCTACTCTCACTCATTTCACTTGATCATTTAAGTCTCATATCATTTAGGACACCAGAAGACGAAAACACTCAAGATGTGTGGGTATTAGACCTTACTAGACATCATCTTCCTTTTACGTGACTATTGATAGCGGATCCCTAGGTTTAGCCTAGATGTGGGAACCGTTGCACATACTAAGCCAATCTAGTTGAAACAATCATTTCAAGCTTTCCTTGCTAACTTGAACACTCCACCTTGTCTTAATTGACTTCCTTGATCACTCTTGTGCTTACAAATCATTGCATTTGAAGGATCTTGGTGGCTTAAACTTTAAATTCTCTTACAAAACCTTCCCTTTTATAAACCTCCTTGTTAGTACTTCCAAGTCACCATTTACAATCTCATTCTCAAGCAACTAAAAGCCTTTTCTCACTATCCATTTATCATGAGGAAAGCTCCTAGTGCTAACTCATCCACCAAAGGACCTCCCAAGAAACTTGCTTGGGTTGTTCACGAAATCTCTTCAACCGAATCATCACCGTTAAAACCACAACGCAAGAATTCCTCTCAACCAATCAAACCAATCCCCAAAGGATTGTTCCCACAAAACTACCCTTGCCAAACACTATTATACCTCTAAACCAAACACCCCTATTTCACTCAACCATCACCCTTAGTGCCTAGAGCCATATCATTCACCTCTCCACTCGTCTCCACGCCTCTACAACCGGCTTGTCGTCTGGCCATCTCATCCTCCACCATTGCCAACATTCTCTTCAATTGAGAGAATATCTCAACAACAAAACCTTGGTGTTGAAACAGACACTAACACGGTATCCTTTTCTCCATCACCCTTAAATAGTCCATTTAGGATTATGAGGAATCAACAACAATCGGATCACATGTAAGTAGACACCTCTCTACCACTACAAGCATCCTTAGTTGAACCACCTCCAAATGTGCCTCCACGAATCCTCCATCATTTGTGGATCATCGGCCTTCTAATCTAACCTTCCACCTCAAACCATTCCATTCCTACCGCCACCATTTCCTAGCCATGACAAAGATTGTTATCATTGTCAACATGTTGAAGGCTTAATACATGAAGTACGGGACAAGCTACGTTTCATGTTTATCACCTCCTCGAACGTTCGATGAGGTCAACAAACCTAAAGATCCTTAAGCTTAGGAATTCAAGTGATGTTCTAGTTTTAGGAAACATACATCGTGTTTTGATCATTCTCTTAGTTTTAGAGCTATGTACATCATTTCTCTTGTTTTACTAAATGATATTACATGTTATATGCTATTTGGTTATGAAAATATGTTTAGTGCCATAATACATAACTCTTGTTGATGTTAACATTACATTTTACATCCACATTCTTTGTCAAAAGAATGCGGTATCACGGATCTCTCACTTTTGCCTAAACGGATCCCTCCAATGGAGGAACCGTGGGATCCGTGCTGTAAGTCTTTTTATTACTAACTTGAGTCTTATTTGCGGAAATTATGCATCATATACTTGCTTTCTAACCTTTGTTTTGTAGATTTTCAATATACACATGAAGACTTTGACACCTTCAACAAGGGGCTTCTTGTCATAGCAAAACAATTGCAAAGATACTTGCAATACTTTTACTTAGGATCTCGTTATTACTTGGCGCCTCACAAAGGGGATCAACCGTCAGGGGAGCATTTTGTCAAAAGCGACACCATTTGAAAACATTATTGCAAAGACTCGCTTAGTCTTCCTAATTACTTGGCGCCCTCAACAAAGGAAGCACCGTCAAGGGAGCTAGACGAGAATTCTTCTCTTCTCTTACTCTCTATTTCTCATATTATTTCTTTTCACATGTTTTCTTAAAACAATGTGTTAGTTTCTATTAACGCTCTTTTTGTTTCGACAAAAGGTGGAGAAAGAGTAAAACTCAATTCAAACTTTTACAATTTTAATCTTTCCTTAAAATAATCTTATGTTTTGTCATCAACAAAAGGGAGATTGTTAATACAAATAAGCCGTAAAACGTTTATTTATATTTTACGATCCATAGACCATGACCCATGACCCATGATCCAATGTCTAGATACATTGCATCTTGTATAACCCATGGTTCATAACTCATAACCCATGACCCAATTTGCAACCCAAAATCCGGACTTATCTTGACCCAGTGCCGGTTCCTTGGATTACACTAAGCGGATCCTACGGGGAGGGATCCGTGAGGCTCGGGGAGCAGATGAAAATTGCCTATAAATAGTGAGCCATTTCTCTTGCAACTCATGCCTTTTACATACTCTCTCTTAGTATTGTAAACTCTCTAACCTAAGATCCAAAGGATCTTTCTATATAATTTTGTGTTTATGTAAGTCTCTAGGTTCCTCTTAAAGGCGAGATCACCACCTCTTGAAGTCGAGCAAGCTCAAGTCCATGGGTTGCCGAGCTTCGTCATCATCAAGACTACTTGAAGTTATCTCGTTGATAGTTCTTTCCTCCTCCTTAGAAGTGTTGTGGTAAAGGCATTAGTGAAAGGTGGCGAAGGTCCGTGTCGAAGGCATTAGTGAAAGGTGCCAAGGTTCGTATCGAAGGCATTAGTGAAAGGTCTTTGAAGGATCGTGTCAAAGGAATTAGTGAAAGGTGCCAAGGGTGTCACGTTCGATATGGTGCATCGATGTACAACATAGTTATTTTGGGTTAAAGGATATTGATATCCTTGATGATGTTGTAATAAGGGTGGGTCTCCTTTGGGATAGTTTTGTAGTGTTGGGTAGTAGTTCCTCCTTTGTAATGGAACTCGATATCTAGCCTTGTACCGGATAAAGTGTAGGCGCCGTTGTGTTAGGTTTGGTTCTACCTCGTGGAAGAACCCGGTATCTAACCTGTATGGGATAAAGTGTAGGCGATGTTGTGATAGGTTTGGTTCTACCTCATGGAAGAACACATGTCTAACCTTGTGCCGAATAAAAAGTAGGCGGCGTTGTGAAGGCTTCTCCGCCACATTAAGGAGCTTGTGTTGTGTAGTTCTTACGAACTCTCGAGTAGGTGAGTCGGGGGTGGAGTAGGGCAGGAAGGTGTCCTTGTGGCGAACCACTATAAATACTCGTGTTGTGGTTTGTGTTCCTTACTCTTTATCTTTGCATTACTTGTTTATATGCTTATCTATCATCATGCAACATACACATTAAATAGATTGACATAAGTCGATTTAAATAGTTTAAAACAAAGTTTTAATTGGTAAAACTATTCAACCCCCTTCTAGTTTTCCACACGTTCAAGTGCATAAAAAAGCAGACGGATCGAAAAGAAGAAGGAAAACCCTCACGAAGAACCAAAGGATATACTCGGTTGTCTTGTCGCGGAAGACCGAGTCATCGTCAGCGACCAATACAAAAAAATGGTTTGATCGGAAACGACTTCGAGAGAACTCCAAAAGAAAGTTACGGGAACTTCTCGGGAGAAATGAAGATGTATTTGCATGGACATATGTGGACATGCGTGAATCCGAGAACCATTACGATCGATGACAAGTCTTTCAACACGAGCATAAGCTCAATGCATACAAGCATATCAGTCATCCAAATAGAAGCGAGGTTTGAGTCCGGAAAGAAATGAAGTCGCTTGTAAAAGTCGATGACTTAACAAAAGTAGGGATCCTTAGGGAAGTTAAGCAGTGATGGTAGCAAACCCGGTCATGGTAAAGAAAGTGACGGAGGATGGAGGATGTGTGTGGACTTCAGATATCAACAAAGCATGCCCAAGGATAGCTACCTCTTTCCGAAATTGATTGGAAGGTAGAATCACTTTCAGGGTTCCACATTAAATGCTTCCTCGGCGCTTACAAAGGTTATCATCAAATACAAATGGCGAAAGGAGGAAGAAAAAACTACGTTCTACAGGAAGGTGAGCCATTTGCTATAAAAGATGCCTTCGATCTCAAGAATGCGGAGGGCACCTACCAAATGACTTGTAGACAAAGTTTTCAAAGGACATATTGGAAGGAATTTAAAGGCATATGTAGATGGCATGGTGATTAAAAGTATATCGAGGAAGACATGTTAATGGATATCTAGGAGGCGTTCGATAGGCTCCGATCCATCAACATGAAGCTCAACCAAGAAGTGCTCTTTTGGAAGGAAATTTCTCGAAAACACGGTTACAAAATTGGCATTAAAGCAAACCCTTCTAAGGTACAAGCGATCACGGATCTAAAGACTCAAAACATTGAAAAAATTTAGATCTGAATGGGAAGTTAGCGACTTTGAGCCGTTTTCTATCAAAAGGTGCGGATAAATCTTTAACTTTTTCAAAACACTAAAAGGTGCAACGGTAAGAAAACCTTACAGGAATCGAGAAGCGGATGAGGCTTCTGAGAAGATATATTAACATCACTTTTTACATCTACATTCTTGTCAAAGAATGCGGTACAGTTCCCCAATTTTGCCTAGACGGATCCCTCGAAGGAGGATTCGTGGGATCCGTCTGTGAAGCACACTAATATGAATCTCATTTTCGAAATTATCCACCATATACTGTTTTTCTAACCTTTGTTTTGTAGATTTTCAAAATACACATGAAGACTTTGACACCCTCAACAAGGGGAGCTTTTCGTCAAAGCAAAGCATTGCAAAACGCTTGAAATACATTCACTTAGGTTTTCTATACTACTTGGCGTCTTCCTCGAAAGGAGCATTCGTCAGGGGAGCATTAAGTCAAAGGCGAAACCACTGTAAACATAATTGCAACACACTCGTTTAGACTTCCTAATTACTTGGCGCCTCAATAAAGGGAGCATCCGTCGAGGAGGAGCTACGACGAGCATCTTTCTCTCCTTTCACTCTCTAGCTTTCATTTTGTTACTTTTCACACATTTTTCTCAAAACAACGTGTTAGTTTCTTTCGGCGCTCTTTTGTTTCGACAAAAGAGGAGAAGAGAGTAAAAACTCAATTCAAATTTTTACGAATTTTATTTTCTTCTTAAAATAATCTTATGTTTTGTCATCAACAAAAGGGAGATTGTTAATAAAATAATTTTGACAACTTGTTGTTAGGAAGGACAAAAATGCGAGAAGATGGGGATGGTTGTATCCACAATTCTTGCATCATTCAAGTTCAACACTCCGTATGTACGGGCTGTCTTTATTCGGTTTGTTAATACAAATAAGCGATAAAAGCGTTTATTTATATGTTACAATCTTCTAATGTTTTGTCGATAACAAGCGTAAAATCATTTAATGAAACAAATAAAATACGTAAAGGTTCGAGCCAATAGTTTACTAAGACACTTTTACTAAACATATTAAAACTATATCAAACATGTTTAGTAAATAAGTTATATAAAACCAAAGACATTTTATAAACACTAACAAGTAATATTGTTTACATCTTATAGAAATACATATGTATAACAACTAGTGTTTACATGATATAGAAATGTACATATATACTTTGTATATATTGTAATGGGTAAAGCAATGGGTAAAACCAAAGTACATGACCCATGCCCATGATCCATTGACTAGGTATAATGAATATTGTTGGGTAAAACCAAAGTCCATAACCCATACCCATGGAGCATGATCCATAACCCATGACCTATTGCATGACATCATGCATGAAGTCATGTTGGGTATTATCCATGATCCATGACCCAAATTCCATGACCCATGACCCAAGATCCATAACCCAATGACTAGGTACATTGCATCTTGTTGGGTATCCATAATTCATTACCCATAACCCATGGTTCATAACCCATAACCCATAACCCGGTTTGCAACCGAAATCAGACTAAAGCGACCCGATGGCGGATCCCTAGGTTTACTAGCGGATCCTACGGGGAGGATCCGTGGGAACCGTGGGACGATAAACATAATTTGTCTATAAATAGTGAGTCATTTCTCTCTTGCTCACTACCACTTTACACATACTCTCTTAGTATTGTAACATCTCTATCCTCGATCCAAAGGATCATTCTATGTAGTTTTATGTTTGTGAGATTCTCTAGGTTCCTCTAAAAGCGAGATCACCACCTCTTGAAGGCGTGCAAGCTCAATTCCATGAGTTGCCAAGCTTCATCATCATCAAGACTCTGAAGTGATCTTGTTGATAGTTCTTTCCTCCTCCATAGAAGTGTTGTGTTGAAGGCATTAGTGAAAGGTGCCAAATTGTTGTGTCAAAGGCATTAGTGAAAGGTCAGAAGGGTCGTGTCGAAGGCATTAGTGAAAGGTCTTGAAGGGTCGTGTCAAAGGCATTAGTGAAAGGTGCCAAGGGTGTACATTCGATATGATGCATCAATGTACAAGATAGATAGTTTGGGTTAAAGGATATTGATATCCTTCAGCATTATAACAGTGTGTCTCCTTTGGGATAGTTGTGTTGTGGTGTAGTGTTGGGTAGTAGTTCCTCCTTTGTAATGGAACTCGGTATCTAGCCTTGTCTTAGGATAAAGTGTGGCGACGTTGTGATAGGTGTGGTTCTACCTCGTGGAAGAACTCGGTGTCTAGCCTAGTACCGGATAAAGAGTAGGCGATGTTGTGAAGGCTTCTCCGCCACATTAAGGAGCTTGTGTTGTGTAGTGCTTACAAACTCTCGAGTGGGGAACTCGGGGAGTAGAGTAGGGCAAGGAAGGTGTCCTTGTAGCCGAACCACTATAAATACTCTTGTCGTGGTTTTGTGTTCCTTTACTCTTTACTCTTTACATTACTTACTTATATGCTTATCTATCATTATCCAACACACACATTGAATAGATTGACATAAGTCGATCTAAATAGTTTAAAATGGAGTTTTAATCGGTAAAACCATTCCACCAGATTCTAGCGGAGTCTTTTAATGTGTATGTGAACATGTGAAAGTCTATGGGCATGGCCCACTTTTGCATCTGTATGACTAGAGATGGCAACAGGGCCGCGTATGCGGGGAATGGTTAATACCATCCACATCCCCGAAGTTCAAAAGCTATCCCCATCCTCATCCCTGTTGGGGGTCACAGTTATACCCCCATCCCCGTACCCAATGGGGAACGGGGATCCCCAATGGGGAATCGTGGATTTTTCCCCCGTTACAAAGTTGACATTTTTAATCTATTTCAAATGGTGCAACGATACTCACAAAAAAAATCATTCATTAGAGTACATTCAAGCATTCGACACAAATCCTTCAATTCTTTGGTCTTCGTTCAACCTTGTGATTTGCGTCGGTACTAGGCTAGACACCGAGTTCTTCCACGAGGTAGAACCACACCTATCACAACGTCGCCTACACTTTATCCGGTACAAGGCTAGATACCGAGTTCCATTACAAAGGAGGAACTACTACCCAACACTACACCACAACACAACTATCCCAAAGGAGACACACTCCCTGTTACAATGCTAGAAGGATATCAATATCCTTTAACCCAAACTATCTATCTTGTACATTGATGCATCATATCGAATGTACACCCTTGGCACCTTTCACTAATGCCTTTGACACGACCCTTCAGCACCTTTCACTAATGCCTTCGACACGACCCTTCGGCACCTTTCACTAATGCCTTTGACACAACAATTTGGCACCTTTCACTAATGCCTTCAACACAACACTTCTATGGAGGGAGGAAAGAACTATCAACAAGATCACTTCAGTAGTCTTGATGATGATGAAGCTTGGCAACTCATGGAATTGAGCTTGCACGTCTTCAAGAGGTGGTGATCTCGCCTTTTAGAGGAACCTAGAGAATCTCACAAACATAAAACTACATAGAATGATCCTTTGGATCAGAGGATAGAGATGTTACAATACTAAGAGAGAGTATGTGTAAAGTGGTAGTGAGCAAGAGAGAAATGACTCACTATTTATAGACAAATTATGTCTACTGTCCCACGGTTCCCACGGATCCCTCCCCAGAGGGATCCGGCTAGTGCAAACCTAGGGATCCGGCTACTGGGTCAGTTTAGTCTGGATTTCGGGTTGCAAACCGGGTTATGGGTTATGGGTTATGAACCATGGGTTATGGGTAATGGATTATGGATACCCAACAAGATGCAATGTACCTAGTCATTGGGTTATGGATCTTGGGTCATGGGTCATGGAATTTGGGTCATGGATCATGGATAATACCCAACATGACTTCATGCATGATGTCATGCAATAGGTCATGGGTTATGGATCATGCTCCATGGGTATGGGTTATGGACTTTGGTTTTTACCCAACAATATTCATTATACCTAGTCAATGGATCATGGGCATGGGTCATGTACTTTGGTTTTTACCCATTGCTTTACCCATTACAATATATACAAAGTATATATGTACATTTCTATATCATGTAAACACTAGTTGTTATACATATGTATTTCTATAAGATGTAAACAATATTACTTGTTAGTGTTTATAAAAATGTCTTTGGTTTTATATAACTTATTTACTAAACATGTTTGATATAGTTTTAATATGTTTAGTAAAAGTGTCTTAGTAAACTATTGGCTCGAACCTTTTACGTATTTTATTTGTTTCGTTAAAATGATTTTACGTTTGTTATCGACAAAACATTAGAAGATTGTAACATATAAATAAACGTTTTTACTGCTTATTTGTATTAACAAACTGAACAGTACAGTTCCGTGCCATACGGAGTGTTGAACTTGAATGATGCAAGAATTGTGGATACAACCATCCCCATCTTCTGCATTTTTGTCCTTCCTAACAACAAGTTGTCAAAATTATTTTATTAACAATCTCCCCCTTTTTGTTGATGACAAAACATAAGATTATTTTAAGAAGAAAATAAAATTCGTAAAAATTTGAATTGGAGTTTTTACTCTCTTCTCCTCTTTTTTGTCGAAACAAAAAGAGCGTCGAAAAGAAACTAACACGTTGTTTTGAGAAAAATGTGTGAAAAGTAACAAAATGAAAGCTAGAGAGTGAAAGGAGAGAAAGATGCTCGTCGTAGCTCCTCCTTGACGGATGCTCCCCTTTATTGAGGGCGTCAAGTAATTAGGAAGTCTAAACGAGTGTGTTGCAATTATGTTTACAAAGTGGTTTCGTCTTTGACGAAATGCTCCCCCTTGACGAATGCTCCCTTTTGAGGAAGACGTCAAGTAGTATAGAAAACCTAAGTGAATGTATTTCAAGCGTTTTTGCAATGCTTTGCTTTGACGAAAAGCTCCCCCTTGTTGAGGGTGTCAAAGTCTTCATGTGTATTTTGAAAATCTACAAAACAAAGGTTAGAAAAACAGGTATATGGTGGATAATTTCCTGAAAATGAGATTCATATTAGTGTGCTTCTGTTGCACGGATCCCACGAATCCTCCCTTTGAGGGATCCGTCTAGGCAAAATTGGGGGAACCGTGTACCTGCATTCTTTTGACAGCAATGTAGATGTAAAAAAGTGATGTTAATATATCTTCTGTAAAGCCTCATCCGTTTCTCGATTCCGCTGTAAGGTTTTCTTACCGTTGCACCTTTTTAGTGTTTTGAAAAAAGTTAAAGATTTATCCGCACCTTTTGATAGAAAACGGCTCAAAGCTGCTAACTTCCCATTCAGGATCTAAATTTTTTTCAATGTTTTCGGAGTCTTTAGATCTGTGATCGCTTGTACCTTAGAAGGGTTTGCTTTAATGCCAATTTTGTAACCAGGTTTTCGAGAAATTTCCCTTCCAAAAGAGCACTTCTTCGGGTTGAGCTTCATGTTGATGGATCGGAGCCTATCGAACGTCTCCTAGATATCCATTAACATGTCTTCCTCAGATATACTTTTAATCACCATGCCATCTACATATGCCTTTAAATTCCTTCCAATATGTCCTTTGAAAACTTTGTCTACAAGCCGCTGGTAGGTGCCCTCCGCATTCTTGAGATCGAAAGGCATCTTTTTATAGCAAATGGCTCACCTTCCTGTGTAGAACGTAGTTTTTTCTTCCTCTCCTTTCGCCATTTGTATTTGATGATAACCTTTGTAAGCGTCGAGGAAGCATTTAATGTGGAACCCTGAAAGTGATTCTACCTTCCAATCAATTTCTGGAAAGAGGTAGCTATCCTTGGGGCATGCTTTGTTGATATCTGTGAAGTCCACACACATCCTCCATCCTCCGTCACTTTCTTTACCATGACTGGGTTTGCTACCCACTTCTGCTGTTTAACTTCCCTAAGGATCCCTACTTTTGTTAAGTCATCGACTTCTTTACAAGCGACTTCATTTCTTTCCAGACTCAAACCTCGCTTTCTCTATTTGACAGACTCGATATGCTTGTATGCATTGAGCTTATGCTCTGTGTTGAAAGACTTGTCATCGACTGTAATGGTTCTCGGGATTCACGTCATGTCCACATATGTCCATGCAAATACATCTTCATTTCTCCGGAGAAGTTCCCGTAACTTTCTTTTGGAGTTCTCTGGAAGCTGTTTCCCGATCAAAACCATTTTTTTGTATTGGTCGTTGACGATGACTCGGTCTTCCGCGACAGTACAACTGAGTATATCCTTTGGTTCTTCGTGAGGGTTTTCCTTCTTCTTTTTCGATCCGTCTGTTTCTTTTATGCAGCTTGAACTGTGTGGAAAACTAGAAGGGGGGTTGAATAGTTTTACCAATTAAAACTTTGTTTTAAACTATTTAAATCGACTTATGTCAATCTATTTAATGTGTATGTTGCATGATGATAGATAAGCATATAAACAAGTAATGCAAAGATAAAGAGTAAGGAACACAAAACCACAACACGAGTATTTATAGTGGTTCGGCTACAAGGACACCTTCCTTGCCCTACTCCACTCCCCGACTCACCTACTCGAGAGTTCGTAAGAACTACACAACACAAGCTCCTTAATGTGGCGGAGAAGCCTTCACAACGTCGCCTACTTTTTATTCGGTACAAGGCTAGACACAGGTTCTTCCATGAGGTAGAACCAAACCTATCACAACATCGCCTACACTTTATCCGGTACAAGGCTAGATACCGGGTTCTTCCACGAGGTAGAACCAAACCTAACACAACGGCGCCTACACTTTATCCGGTACAAGGCTAGATATCGAGTTCCATTACAAAGGAGGAACTACTACCCAACACTACAAAACTATCCCAAAGGAGACCCACTCCTTATTACAACATCATCAAGGATATCAATATCCTTTAACCCAAAATAACTATGTTGTACATCGATGCACCATATCGAACGTACACCCTTGGCACCTTTCACTAATTCCTTTGACACGATCCTTCAGCACCTTTCACTAATGCCTTCGATACGAACCTTTGGCACCTTTCACTAATGCCTTCGACACGGACCTTCGTCACCTTTCACTAATGCCTTTACCACAACACTTCTAAGGAGGGAGGAAAGAACTATCAACGAGATAACTTCAGTAGTCTTGATGATGACGAAGCTCGGCAACCCATGGACTTGAGCTTGCTCGACTTCAAGAGGTGGTGATCTCGCCTTTAAGAGGAACCTAGAGACTTACATAAACACAAAACTACATAGAAAGATCCTTTGGATCTGAGGTTAGAGAGTTTACAATACTAAGAGAGAGTATGTGTAAAAAGGGATGAGTTGCAAGAGAGAAATGGCTCACTATTTATAGGCAATTTTCTCTACTGTTCCCCGGTTCCCACGGATCCCTCCCCAGAGGGATCCGGCTAGTGCAATCCAAGGGATCCGGCAGCTGGGTCAGCATAAGTCCGGATTTTGGGTTGCAAATTGGGTCATGGGTTATGGGTTATGAACCATGGGTTATACAAGATGCAATGTATCTAGACATTGGATCATGGGTCATGGGTCATGGTCTATGGATCGTAAAATATAAATAAACGTTTTTACGGCTTATTTGTATTAACAATCTCCCCCTTTTTGTTGATGACAAAACATAAGATTATTTTAAGGAAAGATTAAAATTCGTAAAAGTTTGAATTGGAGTTTTTACTCTCTTCTCCACCTTTTTGTCGAAACAAAAAGAGCGTCGAATAGAAACTAACACATTGTTTTAAGAAAAACATGTGAAAAGAAATAATATGAGAAATAGAGAGTAAGAGAAGAGAAGAATTCTCGTCCTAGCTCCCCCTTGACGGGTGCTTCCCTTTGTTGAGGGCGTCAAGTAATTAGGAAGACTAAGCGAGTCTTTTGCAATAATGTTTTCAAATGGTGTCGTCTTTTGACAAAAATGCTCCCCCTTGACGGTTGATCCCCTTTGTGAGGGCGTCAAGTAATAACGAGATCCTAAGTAAAAGTATTGCAAGTATCTTTGCAATTGTTTTGCTATGACAAGAAGCTCCCCCTTGTTGAAGGTGTCAAAGTCTTCATGTGTATATTGAAAATCTACAAAACAAAGGTTAGAAAGCAAGTATATGATGCATAATTTCCTGCAAATAAGACTCAAGTTAGTAATAAAAAAGACTTCTGTTGCACGGATCCCACGGTTCCTCCATTGGAGGGATCCGTTTAGGCAAAAGTGAGAGATCCGTATACCTGCATTCTTTTGACAGCAATGTGGATGTAAAATGTAATGTTAACATCAACAAGAGTTATGTATTATGGCACTAAACATATTTTCATAACCAAATAGCATATAACATGTAATATCATTTAGTAAAACAAGAGAAATGATGTACATAGCTCTAAAACTAAGAGAATGATCAAAACACGATGTATGTTTCCTAAAAACTAGAACATCACTTGAATTCCTAAGCTTAAGGATCTTTAGGTTTGTTGACCTCATCGAAACGTTCGAGGAGGTGATAAAACATGAAACGTAGCTTGTCCCGTACTTCATGTATTAAGCCTTCAACATGTTGACAATGATAACAATCTTTGTCATGGCTAGGAAATGGTGGCGGTAGGAATGGAATGGTTTGAGGTGGAAGGTTAGATTAGGAAGGCTGATGATCCACAAATGATGGAGGGATTCGTGGAGGCACATTTGGAGGTGGTTCAACTAAGGATGCTTGTAGTGGTAGAGAGGTGTCTACTTACATGTGATCCGATTGTTGTTGATTCCTCATAATCCTAAATGGACTATTTAAGGGTGATGGAGAAAAGGATACCGGTGCTAGTGCTGTTTCAACACCAAGGTTTTGTTGTTGAGATATTCTCTCAATTGAAGAGAATGTTGGCAATGGTGGAGGATGAGATGGCCTAGACGACAAGCCAGTTGTAGAGGCGTGGAGACGAGAGTGGAGAGGTGAATGATATGGCTCTAGGCACTAAGGGTGATGGTTGAGTGGAAATAGGGGTGTTTGGTTTAGGAGGTATAATAGTGTTTGGCAAGGGTAGTTTTGTGGGAACAATCCTTTTGGGGATTGGTTTGATTGGTTGAGAGGGAATTCTTGCGTTTGTGGTTTTAACGGGTGATGATTCGGTTGAAGAGATTTCGTGAACAACCCAAGCAAGTTTCTTGGGAGGTCCTTTGGTGGATGAGTTAGCACTAGGAGCTTTCCTCATGATAAATGGATAGTGAGAAAAAGGCTTTTAGTTGCTGAGAATGAGATTGTAAATGGTGACTTGGAAGTACTAACAAGGAGGTTTATAAAAGGGAAGGTTTTGGTAAGAGAATTTAAAGTTTAAGCCACCAAGATCCTTCAAAATGCAATGATTTGTAAGCACAAGAGTGATCAAGGAAGTCAATTAAGACAAGGTGGAGTGTTCAAGTTAGCAAGGAAAGCTTGAAATGATTGTTTCAGCTAGGATTGGCTTAGTATGTGCAGCCGGTTCCCACAGTCTAGGCTAAACCTAGGGATCTGGCTATCAATAGTCACAGAAAAGGAAGATGATGTCTAGTAAGGTCTAATACCTACACATCTTGAGTGTTTTCAGTCTTCTCAGGTGTCCTAAATGATATGAGACTTAAATGATCAAGTGAAATGAGTGAGAGTAGCTAATGATTGTCTTTTATGGAAAGAAATGGGGCTTTATGAGCACCAATGGATGACCAAAGATGCCACTAAGAGATTTGAGAGTGTCAAGTGGAGTCAAATGATCCTAGAGATCATATGGTAGTTCAAAAGAAATTTGAAAAATTCCTTAAAAATCATAAGAAATGAAAAACTAGTTTTTGGCCTATCTTGAGGTAGGGAAGACTAAAATAAATTTGCTAAAATTGAGAGAAATGTCAAACTAGGTGTTTTGAGATGTGATGAGCAATGCGTGAACATTGGAGCGGAAATATGGTGAGTTTTGGTGAAGTGATAGGTCAAAAACACCTTGAGAATGTGATCCTAAATTAGCTATGAGTGAGTGTGAGATCTACTAAGCTTGAAGAAGACTTAAGTGATCCTAAAGTATCATATTTAACTAGTAAAATAAGGTCTGGAAGATTGGATTGATATGAGGATGTTACAAAAATCTACTTCTGTTGCCCTGATCCTACGGTTCCCTTACTTGAGGGATCCGGCTAGCAGAAAGTCAGGGATCCGGTCATCTGAGACAGAATACTCAACAGTGAACGTGCACTATTTTGTTCTAGATGTCTAATTATAGAAACTAATGATTTCCAAAAGACACAAATATAAGCAAGATATCAAATGATCAATAAACGTTTTATTTCATAGGAATGATCAAGTTACAAGGTAAAAGATGAGTCCTAGGGATTGATTCTATTTGGAGAAAAGACTAGGTTTCTCTTGCGTTTTCGTTTGATGGATCGTCGAATGGGTGGTCAGTATTTGAGGAATCAGGAATAAAAAATGACGTGAAGTGAGATGTGTTCAAAGGTTCCATCATTTTGTTCACAAATATGTATAAAGGACTTTGAAATTAAGGATGAAAGTACATGATATGATGATAAAGGCATGTCAAGAACATTCCATATAATAATTTTGTTCTTGCTACCTTGGACATTTACAATTCGTTTTGCGAAGAAGTAGGCGAGATTGTATGGTTGTTGAGCGAGGAGACAGTACATCATGTGAGCATAACAAGCAGGAAGTATCTCATGGTTTCCTCTAAGACTCCAAACGTTTTCACGTAGAATGACTGCGAAAGGTTTGAGATCATCTCAAATATCACGTGTAAGGATTATGTTTGGATTTGTGTGATTGGATTGAGGAGTGCATAAAATGCGAGTTAATTCTTGAGGAGAAGGTATGTGTGAACAATTTGGACTGTTTTTTCATGGTAGTTAAAGAGAGAATCAAGAGACCAATCTTCAGTGAAGGCACATTGTCCATGATTTGGAATTCGGAGAATGTGAGCAAATTCCCCAAGAGTTAAAACAAACTTTTGGTTTTTGATCCAAAACCATAGTGATAGAGAGCGATCCTCGTTACGAACGAGTTCAACTTGACGGAAGAATTCCAAAACAAACCGCGAACAAATTTTCTCGTTAATTCCGAGAAGACCTTCTAGTCCTATGGTGCGGAATGAGGTATTGATACCTTCTTGGTATAGTAGAGGTGAGTCAACAACACCTCCTTCATGGAAGCAACAAGTTTCGAGATTATTGAACCCACAGACATGACTGCCGGGTGTGTTATGCTCAAGAGAAATTGTTAATACAATTAAGCCGTAAAAACGTTTATTTATATTTTACGATCTTCTAATGTTTTGTCGATAACAAACGTAAAATCATTTTAACGAAACAAATAAAATACGTAAATAGTTTGATTTAATAGTTTTCTAACACACTAACGTTTTCACATAAAACACTAAAACAGTATAAGTGATTTTATGATTTTGATACATATGTACAACAACTAGTGTTTACATATTGGGCTAACATATACTTAACTTAGTATATACTAAAATGGGTAAAAACAAGTATATCTAAAATGGGTAAAAACAGTTTATACTAAAATGGGTAAAAACAAGTATATACTAAATGGGTAAAAACTAGCAAATGGTATTGACCCATAACCCATGGTTTTATACAAACCACTTAACAAAGTTCAATGTATTCTTGAGATACATTGTATCTAGAAAGAAACCCATGGATCAACCCATAACCCATAACCCATGACCCATGACCCATAACCAAAAATACCCATGGGCAAAGAGGAGCGTCCCACGGATCCCTAGCTTTGTGCTAGACGGATCCCTTGTGGGAGGGATCCGCGGGATCCGGGGAACAGTAGAGAATTTCCTCTATAAATAGAGAGCCATTTCTTCCTTTCAACTTACCACTTTCACACATACTTTCTCCAAGTATTGTATCTCTTTAACCACTGATCCTAAGGGATCTTTCTATGTAGTTTGTCTTTTGTTTTTGTGTGATTTTCTATGTTCCTCTTAAAGGCGAGATCACCACTTCTTGAAGTCGAGAAGGCTCAAGTCCATGAGTTGTCGTGCTTCGTTATCATCAAGACAATTGAGGTTCTCTTGTTGATTGTTCTTTCTTCCTCCGTAGAGGTTGTGTTGAAGGCATTAGTGAAGGATGCCGAAAGAGTCAAGACGAAAGCATTAGTGAAAGGTGCTTATCGTCCGTGTCAAAAGCATTAGTGAAGAATGCTAAAGGTGTCAAGACGAAGGCATTAGTGAAAGGTGCCAAGCGTTGTGTCAAAGGCATTAGTGAAGGATGCCTAAGAATCAAATCAAGTGGCATTAGGGAAGAATTCCTAGGTCGTATAATCGATGAGGTGCATCGTTATACATATAAGTATTTGTTTATTTCCAAGGATGGTGATATCCTTGATGGTGTTGTAACAAGGAGTGGATCTCCTTGAGATTAGGTGTTGTGTTGTGATGGGTAGTAGTTCCTCTATAGTAATGGAACTAGGTGCTTAGCCTAGTACCTAATAAAGGGTAGGCGACGTTGTGATAAGATTAGTTCTCCCTGGAGTGAAAGAACTCGGTGGTTAGCCTAGCACCGTATAAAGGGTAGGCGACGTTGTGTTAGGTGTGGTTCGCCTTGGTGTGAAAGAACTCAGTATTTAGCTTTGTACCGGAAAAAGGTGTAAGCGACGTTGTGAAGGCTTCTCCGCCATAAGGAGATTGGTGTAGTGTTTACGAACTCTCGAGTAGGTGACTCGAGGAGTGGAGTAGGGCAAGGAATGTGTCCTTGTAGCCGAACCACTATAAATACTTGTGTCGTGGTGATGTGCTTCTTACTCTTTATCTTTCATTACACATTTATATATCTATCTATCAATGTCCAACATAAACAACCAAATAGATTGACATAAGTCGATCTAAATATTTAAAATGAAGTTTTAAATTGGTAAAACTATTCAACCCTCCTTCTAGTTTTCACAGAAATATTAGGAATGTAGACACAAGTGAGTTGATGATCGAACTCATACTCATGAGTCATGATGAGACCTATATATATGACATGATTAATTTACAAAAGTAAGTTAAGATGAAGTAATGAAAGTATTTTTGATCGATGATGTCTTAGTTTAATCCTTTAGAAAAGTTTGATTGTTTTTATTGGCTATTCTATTTTTATTAACAATGAGAATTACCTTACTTTGTTCTAATAATTCTAGTAGGGTTTTCCCTTTTATGGTAAGTTTCATGAAGTGATTTTTATGTTGCATGAGTTTTTGTCACCAGGTCCACAGTTCTCCCGGTTCCCTTTTAAAAGGGATCCGGCTAGTTAAAAGTTAGGGATCCGTGGATCTGCAGTGTAACAGAAAGATGATCTTGACGTAAGATTGATTTTTGCAACTTTTATGTTTATAAGAAGGAAAGTGTTTTAGCCAATGTTTTACTACTTAAGCATGCATTGCAGATTCGAAAAATATGTCAAGGTTTTAAAGGTGTGAATGAAAGAAATATGACCAACACGTTATGAGAAATAAACGAGATAAACTAAGACATTAATAGTATTTTATTTCAATACTAAGAGCAATACAAAGGATTGGATATATGATACAAATGTAGATCAACAAAACAAAGTACGTGTCTCCATGAGAGAACTTGATCATGGATACACGAGAGCGATGAGTGTCATGATGATGAACACGAAGGCGATGTAAACCATGATGATGGAAATCTTCCTTGGTTTTGATTTTTCAAAATGAGATGAGGAAGAAGATGAAGTTTGAATGGGAGGTATTTCGAAAGTGGAAGATTTGAAAAATGGGTTTGGTGGTGTTGGAACGTTCAGAAGTGGATTTTATGGGGAAGGAGGAATTTTTGAGATTTGTATTTTGTTTTATTAGAAAGTTTTGATTTTTATGTTAAGATAACACATATTTATATACCTAGATTTAGACGGAAGAGAAACACGTATGTACGAAGGTTTTCTAATGAAGCCACGTATATCACTAAAGCATATATTATAAATAAGAAAATAAAATTTAATATAACCATATAAGTTCCTATGCAAGCATACTTATTCTAAACTAATGTTATTTAGAGATAAATTTTAAGAAAATCATACCTCTAATGCAATTTTGAGTGTCCCATACTTTTGACAAAAAATATCAATAGACAACTCCGGTTCCTACGAGATCTAGTTGGTAGTTTTAAGATACCTTCTTAGAAAAGGTAGTCTTATTACCAAGGAATTCGGATGGCTTGCTTAATATGATTTTAACTAAACAAAATGACAAGAAAGGTTAGTGCATTTTGTAAGATAAAATAAGATGTAAAAAAAATTGTGTTGTCGTCCAATCAATATCCAACAAAGGTGTTCTTAAAACATAGTATTTGTTTTTAGAAAGTCTTCTTTGTAGTTTTCAATCATACACGAATCATATCAAGTTTTTAAAGTACAATATACTCCAAGAAACTTGGTAACGAAGTTCTGGTACCAATTGTGGAAAACTAGAAGGGGGGTTGAATAGTTTTACCGATTAAAACTTTGTTTTAAACTATTTAGATCGACTTATATCAATCTATTTAATGTGTATGTTGGATGATGATAGATAAGCATATAAACAAGCAATGCAAAGATAAAGAGTAAAGAACATTGATGCGCCTTCCTCCTTTTCTACGAGCAAGTTTTTCAACCTCCTAGGCAGTGAACCTAATCGTTGTAGTATAGCATGGGTTAAGCCTCGAGGATTGATATCGTTCTCTAGGGGAATAGGATTGCTAGTAAGAAATATATGACGAGAAGGTGGGGTTGAAGATGATTCTTTTTTTATTTATTTATCTTTTTTTGGTTATTTAGAAAGCTAAAGTAAATATATCGGGGCAATTTGTTGGGGGTGGTACTTCTACCGATTACACTACTTCTACTAATTATCTAATTATCTAATTACTATGGATAGCTATATCTAATTGAGGTGTGCTCGTATGATGATTAAAGATGTGTTCACTTAGATGTTGTTACTCCCTAGTTATCTTTTATTGGTTGGTTGAGTTGTCACGTCTTTTATCTTAACGCGTTGTATTCCTAAAGGTCGTAGGGCATGCGTGTTCCCTAGTTCTTAGAGGTTATCTCTCGTATATGATTCATGGAATCGGAAAGCCTAAGTTATTTCATCCATGAACCATATCATCATTAAGCATACTCAAGCATTAAAAACAATGATAGCCTAGTTGCACTCCTAAGCCAATTTCAATTAAGACAAGAAACAACCTAACAATAATCAATAACTAGGTTTCATACATCTAAGCAAACACACAAGTAATTTAGCTAGACATGATAGACAAGCAAGCATACACACAATCAATCAAATATGGGGTAGACATAATGATAAATTGGATTAACAAACTTATCTTGATGTGTAAAATAGGGTATGGGACCCTAGAATACTGTCCAAGTCGGACTACAACTGAGTTAGGGTTTGCTCTCCAAAAATCTACCTCTTAAAATACAGAAAAATCGAATTCTATATATAGATTTACAATCGCGACGGCGTCACCTTTTGCATGGGACGCCGTCAGGTCGCCGTCATTAGGGTTTCATTTGGGCCAAGTCATCGATGGGACGGCGTCACTTTAGAGTTGTGACGCCGTCAGTATTTAGTTGAGACGTCGTCTTGATTCTAGATCTGGGCCGTCTGGAGTGAAAATTGTGAGTGACGCCCTCCATATTTAAAGCGTGACGCCGTCAGGTTATATGACCAAAAATTTCACTGAGCCGTCGCGTGCATGTTTTGATCAAGTCTTCATAGAGGGACGGGACGCCGTCAGGTTCTGCTGATCAGTCTTGAGTGGCTTCGATCTTGACTTTGCCATTTTCTTCATGTATTTGCTCCTTTTCTTCCAAATGTGCTTCATTCCAGCATTTTGCTTCCAAAAGACCTAAAAAGTGAAAAGGAATGAAATTAAGCAGTAACGGATATAAAATGTGTCGAAATAGGGCTTAAATGACCCCCTAAAAGCGTACGTTTTAAATCCTTATCAAATATCCCTACACTTGGTATTTTATTGTCCTCAAGCAAATGTGCTTTTGACCAATCAATTTATAAGTTAGGGGGCATGAAACATTGGTTTAAAATAGTTCATAACAAGTAAAAGCGCCACAATAGTCATAACAAGCACGGAAATTATATACTAGCACATCACAATTGGTGTTTGGATTCTCTCATCTCCCGGGTTTATATGAAATATAATACAAATGGAAATGGAAGATAAACACTCATTACCTGGCATAGTACATAGATTGCCATAAGCTTGAGAATAGATCAAACCTCAACCACTTTGGCGTAAGCACGTAGGAATAACTATCTAAGAGGTCTTTACAAGGGTTGTAATGTTAGGCTTAGGGTAGAGAAACAAAGGGTTTTGTTGGATAGGGAATTTTTAGTGGTGACAAGCCAAAAATCTTATGTTACAAGCATGTAAAGCGTGATGTTGTTAAGCCAAGAC
This sequence comes from Chrysanthemum lavandulifolium, assembly GCA_022545495.1. Classification (NCBI taxonomy): domain Eukaryota; kingdom Viridiplantae; phylum Streptophyta; class Magnoliopsida; order Asterales; family Asteraceae; genus Chrysanthemum; species Chrysanthemum lavandulifolium. Next base: position 304,083,644 of record CM040238.1, on the reverse strand, counting down.
TCGACTCACTAACACTAGATAACTTGAAACAAAACAAACATATATTTAAAAACATAAACACAAAGATAGACGTAGGATGGTAGCCCGTATGTTTTTCAAAATTTTTTATTCTTTTTTTTTTTTTTTGAACACTCTCTTTTTTTTGATTTTTTTTCATACCTTTTTACTCTACCATCCTCTATGATAACATCAAAATATAAGGGATTTATAGGAGCATCCATACACTTGAGTTTTTATTTCTCTAACACTAATTGACCCGATTTGAAAAGATCAAAACACTTGGAGTATTTAATTACGTAGACAAAGGGAATTTGAATTTATCATTCTTTCTCGTTACTTCATAAAATATTATGTTTTACCCATGAGTCACAATCGTCCCAAAATTGTGTAGAAAAGATATGACTCGACTCAGCAACCATGCAAGTAACTAGATATTTGAACTAAGGGTTTAGTAATGATAAAAATATTGCACTAAAGACGAGTGCATACAAGGTAGGCTAAGGCGATTTGGGTGTACATTTGGGGGTGGATTGTAAACAATGCTCTTCATAGATATTCCGAAAAACCGAAACATCACGAGAACCGCAAAAAGGATAGGCTCTGAGGGGCTAACTAGGGGTATCGTGTACTAAAGATGAGTACATCGCAAGGGTGTGGGGTAATTACTCAACCGATGTGGAAGATGCAATTATAATACAGGTTTCAAACAAGAGTTATCCTAATGCCTCTTATCACTTAGTTACGCCTAACTACATAAGTGTAGTCTCACTAGCGATCTTGGAATGCATCACAAAACAAGTTCTAGAATCTATTATACTACCGGTACACTCTCTAAGCATTAAAGATGAATGCTTTTATTCCTAAAGATCTAGGGGCGAACCTTACATTTTTGGGGTGAAATTTGAGTGGTAAACGGTTTTTGTGCTAGTCATATAATTCCTATCCATGAGACGCTTTATTAGGACTAAAGTTTAGCTTGTAAATGTCATAAAAATTTTTAAATTTGGTGCTAAAATTGCCCTAACAAATATTTCTCATAGTTTATTACACAAATTACTAAGGACAAGACAAATGATCAAGTGAGTGAATAGTTTCTAAGTTCCCGTTTTATTCTCCCTCCCTACACTTAAACTGAACATTGTCCCCAATGTTCCCCGAAAGCATCAAAGTTATGATAAAGGAAGGTAAGTAAGGAAAAGAAACTAGTACTCCCCTGATTAGCTCGGTAGGATACGTGTGAAGTTGCGGTTAAATTCTTTTCCAAGAAGAATGCATGAGTAATAAGCTTCATCCAATTTGTGTTTCTTCTTCTTGCCAAATATAACATGCACACTTATAAGAAAGCCAACGAAACCTTCACGTAAAATTAGCGGTAAAACTATATATGACACACAACTACACTAGAAAGCAAGTAAGATATAATGCTTGTGGAATGGACGTTTGCAGTTTTTTCTGGAAAATTAAGACCTGGAAATTTCCAAAAAAATTATAGTGCATAGAAAACGAAAAACTGAGTAATCTGTTTCTTCATAGCCTGACGTCGTCAGGTTTTAATCCTGACAGAAAGTGGTCTGCTGTGTTATTCTGGAAAAATTACTTCATTAAAACCTAGAAAAATTCCTGCAAAACATCTATTATGACTCGATACAAGCATTTGACTCTAACAAACACACATATATATCAATTTCAATAGTTGCAATTCTCATGTTCATATTCTTCAAAAACGTATGTGATCTTCCCTACACTTATCTTTTTGTAAAATACCTTTATATGTAATTAAGACGAGGTTAAAGACAAAATAAAGCATTTTTACAAAATCTAACATGAGAATAAACAACAATAAAAAAGATATAAGACACACAAAAATTGAAAAACAAAACAAGCAAACAATTAAGCATGGGTTGCCTCCCACGAAGCGCTTTTCTTTATTTATGAGTCTTGTAGCTAGACTCGAAGTCGTGCTCCTACGTGACTTCCTTACCGTCATCTTCTTCCTCATGACGATCTCTATTGGGGTTTTCCATGGTATAGTTATGTCCTATCGTGCATCTTTCTAAGAAGTCATCTTGCCCCCAATTGGTTCTATATTCCGGTCCTAGTTTCAAACAATCTTTATAGAACCCAAATATCTTATTCATCACATAGTCTACTCCTCTCTTCTTATCCTCCTCATTCCTATAGTAGACCGATAGCTTAAGTTCCTTTTCATCATTGGATAGTGATGAAAATCTTAATCTTAAATGGCATTTGGTAAGCAACGTCATCGGTCTCATCCTTGAATCTAACTATCCCTAACGACGGATCATAAGTCATCATGGTGTTTTCTATGAATGGCTTTCCTAGAACTACATGGGACAAGCTAGGATCTATAGCCATACTAATATCCTCCACAATCACGAAATCCATAAGGTACGTGAAGCTACCTACATAGACGGGCAATCTCTTAACTCTACCAAGGAAATTACATCTAACTCTAGGATCATTGGGGTCTTGCCTATTTGAGATAGGTTTTTTCATCATCCAATTATAGTATGTGCTAGTCATGATGTTTATTGGGGACTTACGATCAATGTAGGCCTTGGCCATGAAAAGATGTCCTATACAACATGGTATGTTGAGATTTCTAGGATTTCCAAAGGTGATTCGTGGGCATCTCCTAATATACATGTGACGAAGGTCGCGCACTAGATGTGGGTGGCATGAAAGTTCCTCTTCCGTAGGAAACTTATTGAAGTATTCACCACCTACTTTGTCTGTTTCGTTGGTTGATTCACCCTTAGGAGTCTCACTAACCTCAAGTATTGTCTCATGGTTCGCTTTGTCACTATTACTATTTGGTTTCACTAGGGTGATGGCATTGACGAAGTGAACATGCTTGGATGAAGACGGGTCCCTAGTTTCAAAGTACTTGCTTGGGTCCTTAATCTTAACACCGGAAGCTTCGGGAGAATGATTCGAGATGGCATTAACCTTTTCGGTGGTCTTCCTATCACTATTGGTTATGAATTTCAAAAGGTTATCTATCTTCTTATCCATCTTGGCTTGTTGTTGGTTAAAGCGGTCCGAAAGCTTGGCTAATTGGGCTTCTTGGGATGTAACTAAGTGTTGCATCATCCCTTTTATGTTTTTTTGACAAGGGCCATGAGAGCTTTGGTTGTGTTGTTGGGGCCATGGTGAGTCGTTAGAGGTGAATTCTTTGGTTTGACCCCAATTATAGTCGGGTTTGCCCCTCCATGCTTCTCGGGCTTCATTGAAAGTCCTAGGTCTGGGTGTTGTGGGGAATCTTCCTCCCATTCCATTGGTACGCGAGGATGCGTAGTCCACGGAAGCTTGTTCGGGGAGTCTCGTGCAATTACGAGTGTCATGGGGACCACTACATAACTCACACAAGGAAGAGACCTTGTTCACTTGGCGTGAGGGCTTAGGAGTTTCGTAGGAGCTCATTAGGAATTTGACTTGATCTTCAAGTTCGAGCATCCTATGATTGGAAGGTTGTGAGTCAATGGGAGGCAAGGAGATTGCCTTTACGGTTTTGGGCAACTCACGAGGGTCATTCCAACATTCCTTGTCATAGAGGGCAAGGTCCTCTATTGTACCCCATGATTCTTCCACGATAAGTTCACTAAGTTTGCCACCGGCCGCTTGGTCGATGGTTTGTGTAGTTGAGAGTTTGACATGATCGTAAAAGATTTGGACTTGAAGCCAAAGATCGATGCCGTAAAGAGGGAATTTATGGAGCAAGTCCTTGAATCGAGTCCATGCCTCGTAGAGATTTTCGCCTTGACGTTGTTGGCACATCAAGATGTCATTCCTTAGTTTGGTAGTTCTCCCCGGTGGGAAAAATTAGGCAAGGAAACGAGTG